>VDFB02000013.1:193085713-193121651 GCA_007258455.2 Sequoia sempervirens | reverse complement strand
GTAAAATCCTCCTATTAAATAAATATTAAAATATTAAGTTAGAAACTTATCCTCACCCCACAATATCTTATAAAAAGCATTTTGTTTTAAAACTCATAATAATAGAATATAATATATATTTGATTGATTTTTATTTTTTTTACCCAAGCCCATAAAATCATTTACCCCAAACTTACAATTTATAATTAATTATATAATCCACTTGAAATATTCTATTCACCTACCTTATTATAAATATTATCCATTCCCAATAATTCATTTTAAATTTCTATTATTATAAACCATGATTACCAATTTATATATACTTATATATATTTATATATCAAATTACTATAATGATTAAGACAACTAAAGTATAATATTAGACAATTCCAATCAATTAAACCAAAATTCAAAGCAAATACCCGACCACTACCCCTGGTCGACATACAAAACCTCAAAAACTCATCCTCATCGAGGATGGTGGTTAGGGTAAGGGACTGAATGTTATCTCCTGTTCAACATATCCATTAGGTTCAAGGCATGCTCAAACTTGCTAATTCAGGTGGAGACATAGCCTAGTACCTGTTCACTCAAACATACAAATTAGAGTGCATATTCATAATAGCTGAATTACATTGAAAGAGACTCTAGCAATTCATAACTAATTCTCGTATGTCTCCACACGTCCAATGGTACGATGCCACTCTTTCCACCTATCCTCACAACATACTACTACATCACCTAACTATCTAATTAAATCTTTGCATCATAATAATAACTAAACAATGTGCATCATACTGACAAAAATACCATCATAAGCTTTTGCTCCATCTTCCTCTTTAGATTCCTTAGTCAGACTACCTACACGTCCAAGGTGAGAGTGGAGGGGTACTACACATTGGATGGCCATACATGAGTGCAAATAGGCAGTGCTTCAGTTGCAGGGCCTAGTTCACATATTGGTTTGACACGTGGAGCTGGACCACCTAGGACACGACAGGTGCCTGTACAAAGTAGTAAGCTACAACAACACTCCTAGTCTCAACAAGGTGGTACTTGGAATTAGAAGTAAATAAATTAGAGTTAGCAGTGATCTCAACATGATCATATCAACCAACCAACCCAAAGTTCACAATCTACGGTTAACTGGGGTAGTGTTCAGTAGTCTAGTACCCCTCCTAGTGTTAGAGGATTTAGTAGAGGTATAGGGTGTTTTTCTTGTGGCCAATAGGGTCAGATAGCAGGACAGTGTCCCAATAAGGACACATCAGGTTATAGTCGTAGACCAACAGCTTCTAAGCTAACATTAGGTGATGTCGGCAGATCGTATAGGATCTAAGGGTGCTTTATCCCTATTGTTTGTAGGCTTCTAAGAGTAAGCGTGATCCTAGGGGGGAGGATGTAGTACCCCTCTATTTTTCTTATGTTTCCTGACAGTGTGTTTTTCCTTTGATAGATCTTGATACATTGTTTTGATGTATTTCATCGGTGACAGTGGAGCGATGATGAATTTATTTTATGATGTGATGATAAATTATTTGGATGGTGGTTATTTGTGACATGTTTTATGTTAGAATAGATGATTGTTTGAGATGATATTTCTATATATGTTCATGGTAGTTTAATTGATATTTATTTCGTCAGTCCGATGTGACATTGTATTGGTGACGAGAATGGTATTGCATCACTTGCTTGTGAGTGCCCTATGATTTCTATGTTTTTCTCTTCACAGTGTGTTTGACTTATGATGTATATACATGTACGACGTTTATTTGATTTCAAGATTGTAAGTACATGACATCGACTCCACCTAGTTTCACAAGTCCGATCGTGTCTAGGCTCAACGGTATTGTTGATTGGGAGATAGTAATGAGGTTTTTCCTAGTCTAGCCACAAACCTAGTCATAGTGTGTCATCAGTTTATGTCTAGTTTGTTTGGTTGCCACGTCTACATTTTCCTTGTTAATTGTTATTTATTTATACAAGGTTTATTTTATGAAATTAATGTTATATTAATGTTTTTAATGATCTTAGTGTTATTTAATTAATTTTAAATAGTATTGTTTGAAGCCTTGCATTTAATTTAAATAATTAAATCTAATTATTTTGCAAAGTAATTTAATTCTTATGATTAAATTTATTTTTATAAGGTAATTAGATTTATTAGATTAAATTCATTTTAGATATTATTATGTGGAATTGAATTTTAAAATTGCATATAGACTATAATATTAAATTGTAGAATTTTAAATTATTAAAATAGTAGAAATTCTTTAAAATTATCAAAAGAAAATATTTGTGAGTTTGTTAGAAGATATTTTAGATTAGCCATGTGTGTGAGTAAAATTAAATGCAAAACTCTTGTTGAAAGATTATTCTGGGTATGTGCAGGATCATCATGGAAAAAACATGCCCTTAAGTGGCAAAAAATTTAGAAAAATCAGTGTTAGGCAACTTGACGTAAATTTTTTAATAAGTTATCTATATTATTTAAAAAATATGTAATAATAGAATCTATAGAAAATTGAATGTAGTTTCTAAACTACTAGGTTTATTTAAAAATAAATAAAATCTATTTGGTGAAAATTTGAAATTTCAATGCAATAGGACTTAAATTTGAAGGAAAAAATAAGAAATAAGTGTCTGTCTGACCACCCTAACCATAATAAAATGATAATATTTTTTTATAAGATTTTATATATAAGTAGAAGACTCATTTCCAGATGTGGTGCATATTTTTTTGTAATTTTTTTCTAAGTAAATAATTAATTATGAATTTTTTATCACAACTTTTAAAAAATATAAAAACTCATATGTTTGACCACCTTAACTTGGTCAAAACTTCATGAAATTTAATTTTTCTTTTTTTAATCCTATAGTATGTGAAGCATAGAATGCAACGCATGTTTTGGATTCAAAAAATGTGATAACATTTGAAAGTTATAGATGTTTTTCAATCAGCTTATCAATAAGGACTTTAGTCATAATTCTAATAGAAAATAAATAATAATTATTTATTAAATTCAAATTAAAGCATAATTTATATTGGTGGAAACCTGAGAATCTCCCCTAAAAACCCTTTTTGTTTCATCAATTTTGGATTAAAAAAAAGTCATCAGCCACATACCCTACAAATACCCATAATATTGCCACTTTTTGGCCCATCATGATCCCGCACATACCCTTCTTGGAGAAAATATTTCCATAACTATGAAAGGCAAGAAGTCACAGCATGGAAGAAAAAGAAAAAAGGAAATTGGCTAGAAAATTGTTTTTGGGTTTTTTGGTTAAAAAATTGGTAGAGGTTCTTGGGAATTTTTTGGCTTAGTATTTTGCATTTTTCTTGAAGAGGAAATTTTGGAAAGGGATTTTGGAAATTGAACTTAGAAGGTGAAGCTTTGCTCCAACCTTCAATTCTTCAAGCTTCAGAAAAAAAAGGTTCCTTTTATTTATTTATTTATTTTGTTGTTTTTAAAAGATTGCCTGTACAAAAATTCAATTTAGAGAAGCTTTGTTAAAAATTTTAAATGGAAAGATTTCCTAAAGAATAAAATTTGATTAGAGCTTCTATGGAAAAATATATTGAAAATATTCTTGTAGAAATTTTTTTGATAGCCTCTTTGTGTAAAATTACTGTGAAGATTTGTGCTTTTGTAAAAAAATTTACAGTAAAATCAAAAAACCTCATAGAAAATTATTTTAAAACAATTGAAATCCAGAGGAAAAACAATAGAGGATTTAGATAACCTCTATAGGAATGGATTTAAATCTTCCTATGAAAGGTGTGTAAGTAGAGATCCTTTGGTAATTTTTTTGTAAATTGAATTCCTCTGGGTAAACTTGTAAATTTCTATCTATAGAAAAATTGGAAAACCTCTGTAATATTTTGATAATCTTCTCTTGTAGAAATAAATTATGAAAATTTACACATTTAGAACATTTAAGTTGATTAATTAATATATATATATACATACATATACAAATATATACAAACGTATTTTTTTATGAAGCTATTTGTAGAATTTCCTATTTGGAAATTTTATATTAAAAAAAATAGTGAAATGATCGTACATGATTGTAAAATCACAGGAATTTTATTTATTAAAAAAAAAAAATTAAGTTTCTGTTAGTATGGCTTGGGTGGGAGGGGGGTTTCTACCCCCACAACACCTCCATAGAGGAGGCACTGCTATGGAGGTAGTGTCGTTGCCTTCCACAACAACGAACCTCCCCTGTGGGAGGGCTGCATGGGCAGTCCACCCACAGCCGCAACCTTTGTGGTTGGGTGCAGCTTGCCTAAATATGAATTATAATTTATTTATTTATTATTTTATTTTATTTTATATATAATATTTATAATATATATTATATTTTATATATGATATATATAGATTGTATTTATATATATATATATATTTATATATAAATATATATATTTATATATAAATATATATATTTTTAATAAATTGTTTAGAATACTTATAATTGTAAATTTATTACAAATAACTAAATAATATATATTTAAATGATTATTTTATTATAATGAATGTGATAAATGCATGGATTAGTAATTTGATTTTATTTACAATGAAATATTTTAATAGAGAAATTGATGTTTGTTAGTATGTGTTATTACGAAATTGAAGTTATAAACTAATTGTTTTAATTTCCGTATTTTTGAGAATGAAATTATATTTAAGTTAATTAATTTCAAGTATAGTGTTATTGTTTTAATTGAATTTAGGAAATCCAAATATTAGATCATTTAATTGCCTGAATTGTTTTAAAGTTGTGTTCTCTCCTGTTCACATTTATGGGCAATTTGAATTAATTGCGTTAGTAAGTCTTCCAAAGGAACTTATTTTATGTTGGGGTAGTTTGTGTTATGGATTGGCCCTTTGAATTTTCTTGGGTAATGCACATTTTTCTTAATCAATTGAATACCCGGTTACTATGAATGAGATGTGCGATTTAGTTTGAACACCCGGGTACTGCGAACGGGTTGAGTTGACCTTTGCAGTATGGTCAATATTTGTTACTAGGATTTGTGCACTTTTTCTACCCATGGTTTGTGGTTTGACCTTAGTGTTGTCAATAGGAGAGTGGCTCTTTGTGGGGGTCTAGCACACAAAGGGGTGCCAGGGTAACTCATTTAGGGTTTAATCAAGTGATAGCATAAAAGAATTAATGGGTAACTCTCACATAAATAAAGATAATGTATGTTCTCTCATGACTCATGCGCTTGTTTGGGCTTGAGGTGAGATGAGAAGCATAGTTTGTATGGGGGTCTGGTGGCTAGTAGAGGTAGCCAAGGTAACCCAAGATGGAGGTCTGATAGCCTAGGAAGGTTGCACCATGGTAACTCATAGAAAATTATGTGTGACACTCTTCCTACGACAACAGTCTGTTGTATTGTGCAGTGATTGTAGTTGACTCTTTATTCTGGAAGCAATGTAACCCTGATGTTTTGTTTTGTACTTGTGTTAATTTATCTTGAGTTTTCCTATGTCTAGTGGTTTTCAATTTAGTCTAGGGAATCTTTTTACTATCTCCTAGCATGGGGGGTGGACCTACGAGTACCACTTGGTTGGGTGGAATGTGCACCTTACACTGTTGGGTCCCCAATTGTTGTTCATGATGGCAGGTACTTCCTGATTGGAGAGCTGGCATGTATGAGTGGATTTTTACTTTCTCTTATGTCTCATTATTATCAGTTGGATATCTTGTTTATATATCACTCCTCTATTGTGTTTCAGGAGAATTCTTGTAACCTGTAATAGTAACACTTGTGTATGATCTACCTCATTTGGAAATGAGTATTACAATTATTATATTGAATGCAATGTAAGAATGAATCATTATTGTGCATATATCTCATGTGATGTATTTAATGTTATTGAATGTATGATCTTAAATTTATTAGTAATGAATAAATGTGATGGATAGTTTATTTGGTATAAGTGAAATTTGAATGTAATACCTTGTCGTGTATCTTAGAGATTGTATACGCTAGTGTTATTCATATCACATGTTAATAAATTACATTTAAAAAAAAACAATTACTACACTTCTATTATGTTTGCAACATCCTTTAAGGTTACGTGGTGGGGCATGACAAAATAGACTAAACACCTCTAAAATATCACCTTTATTTGTATGTGCATGTACTCTATTTTCTTGGGTTGGAATATTCCTTTATAGTGCACTATGATGATCATCAAAATTGTAAAAAATATCTCTTGTAAAGTATTATAAATTTAAATTTTATCTATTCACCTCAATATATATACCCTTGATACTCCTTTTTACTTCATCCTTATTAGCCCTAGATTACCCATTCACAAGACCCAAAATTTTTACATACAAGGGCACATATTTTCAATTGTAATAAATGACATGAGGGTCAGTGAAGGATCATGGGGGTTCAAACTAGGCCCTTAAGTGGTAATGAAAATTCAGAAAAATAGAATTAGGAAACTTGACATAAAAATTTGAATAAGTTGTTAACATAATTTGAAAAATATGTAAGAATATAATTTGTAGAAAATTGGATTTATTTTCTAAGATAATAGTCGTTTTTTCAAAAAATAAAATCTATTTGGTGAAAATTTGAAATTTCAATGCAGTAATAGTAAATTTTCAAGAAAAAACAAAAAGTAGATGTATGTCTAACCAACCTAAGTACAAACAAAAAAAAAATATTTTTCTGAAACAAGTTCAATATAAGTAGAGGACACATGCCTGGATGTACCATATTTATTTTTGTAATTTTTTTCAGGTAAATAATTAGTTATGAATTTTTTATTAAAATATTTTGCAAGTATTAAAACTTGTTTGTTTGACCACCATAATTTGGTCAAAAAAATTATGAGATTGAATTTTAATATTTTTATCCTATAGTATGGGAAGCATAGAATGTGTCACAACTTTTGTACTTAAAAAATGTGAAATTGTTTAAGAATTATAGATTTTTTCCAATTGGCCTATCAATCAGGACTTTAGTCAAAACCCATGTAGAAAATAAATAATAATTATCTATTTAATTTTAAATAATGCATATCTTATATTGGTGGAAAGCTGAAAATTTTCTCTATAAACCCTCTTTTTTTCATCAAATTCAGATTAAAAAAAGTCGTTTGCCATTTTTTGGACCCCCATGATCCTACACTCACCCATGATCATACTTTTTGTAGGAATTTTTTTTGTGGTGAACATTTATTACCATGGTCATTTCATCAAGGTAAAATTTATGAGAAACATACCTAAGATTCATTATTTTTTTATATGAGATGATATCCCATTAACTATCATGATACTACATGGTAACTACTATTGATGATTATTTTTTACACATATTCGCTTATGAGAAGTTTGATTCATATATACTATGTGCCATTTTCTACCTCCAACATGTATTGTACAAGACATGATTTATTGCCTTACCATTTGATGGAACATTGGGAGAATGATGTCCCCCTCCCCTAATTGTATCATTTAGATATAACTAACAAATATTATGATTATACTTTTTTTATATTTTAGATATTGACAAGAGTTAGACATATAATCATCACTATATTTAAATGAAGATTCATTACATTACACTACATTGCTATATTGTGTTAAGATGTATCACATTGTCATATTACTTGGAGGTTCATTTCATTATGTTCCTATAAAGTTTGAAGATCTATCAAATTGTCACATCAATTGGAGATCAATATTATTACACAACTTCATAATGTACTTATTTAATCCTTACATTGGCATATTATGTGGAGATTATTTATATTATATGCTTGCATCATGCAAAGATTTATTAGATTCACCAAATCACATGGATATTGACCACAATTTTGTGTTGTATATAGTGTTGCTTATTTTATATTGAATATTATCATATTTATACATCACATAGTGTTTTATAACATGGCCAAAGAAAATAGATCCAAATCACATTATTTTCTATTTGTTTTCTTTGTTTTTTTTGTAGACAAATAAAGTAACTTATAATGTGTACTTATTTTTATTAGGTGCTAGGAGCCATTTATTACATTTTTCTTTATTTTGTAGGTTTTTATGGAACACTTATACCAAGAGAATTATTGTATCCTATTTTAAAGATAATATCCTATTATAGAGTGTTTATATATATATATATTTCTTGTTGGTTGAGTGTCCATATACTTTGAAAAGAATTCTCATCTTAGATTCACATGAAGATTAATGTGGGAGTAAAATGCAATGTTGAAAATAGTATATTTATTGTATTTTTAATTTAAATTTTGTACCCATATTGGTTGATTATCTTAATGCTATAAAACATTGATAAGTAGATGAAACATAGAAAAATAGAGGCTATGATATCTAACCCCCTTTTTCTAGTTAGGGTTTCATTCAAAAGATGAGATCCAAGAATCTTGAAGTAATTACCAATGCAAGAGGTGAATTGAGTCAGGATTTATGGATCTTACAATCTCTCCTTTATGCAAGGATGAGGTGGTGAGCTAAATCACAATTTAGGGAGAAGAAATTGAACTAACAAGAAAACCCTAATTCTAGGTCTAACACATGTAATGCATAAATCTAACACAAAACTGAAAGAAACTATAACTTTTCTAGAAAAATAAGGAGTAGATAATGTTGTGCACTTGGTCAATCATGCTTTTCTGAAGTGCTAACATGGACTCATTCACCACCAAAGGTGAATGGGTCTTGGTAAGCATGTCTAGGGAGCTCTGAATCTAAAAGAAAAGCTTGTATAGTGTAAAATCTATTGCCCTTCAAGCCCTAACAAGTACTCATTCGCCACTAAAGGCGAATGGGTCCTGCTAGGTCCTTCTGGAAATCTATGAATATAATCTTCAACTTCTAGGTTTGCACTCCTTCTTTGCACTATGAAATTCCTACTTTCAGATCTAGATCTGCTAATAATAAAAAATATTTCTTTTTAAAATTTGTTAGTAGATAGGAGTTTTCCTCATTCAAACCCATTGTTGGTAATTAAACCTTTGATGATGAATGAAAATATGAAACATGTAATTGTGTGTGCAATCCTAACCTTAATTTTTTCTAAGATTAAGATCAATAAGAATGTGAATCTAATTCTATCTAATTTTTTTAGAATAGAACCCTAAAATGAAACATGAACAATGCAAATGACTCACTAAAGAATATCTCAAATCCCCTTAATAAGCCACAAATCTGAATATACCTCTCTTTAAGCTTCAAGTAGGATGATCATAGAAGATGGAATCACTTAGGAAACAAGTCCTTAGGCTTGGTTGTATGTCTTTTGCATCTCCCAACACCTAGAATCCCTCATGATTCTCCATAGGCATCTATCATCAACCTCCACTAATGCTTGATCTTTGACACAAAATGAGCTTGAAGCCTTGCAATGTTGCTCCAAACTTCACTCTTTCTTGCTTCTTGAAAATGAATGCTTGATCTCATGAAAAATTCCTTTGCTTCTTAGCTTGCTTGAAATCCTCTAGGTGAAATTATGTAAAATAACCTTATATTTATACATAATTTGAGAATTAACCCTAAAATTTAAATAACTCAAGCCATCACCAGATCTAGGATTGAAAATTATAATGATCCCACCACAATTAAATTCAAAAAGCGATGTTGTATGTGAGGAGAACCCATTCGTTACTAAAGTTGAATAGGTCCTAGCACAACTTTCTAGGACCATGCTTTGGGGGCTTGAAAGAACATAGAAAAACCACCTCAAAAAAGAGTAGAAAGGGGTGTCCTATGTGGAGAGGACCCATTCGCCACTAAAGGCGAGTGGGTCCTGGGTGATCCCACAATACTGGTTTACAATTTCCAAGAGATCCTGATTTTTGCTGAAATCACATATTTTTAGAAAATATAATGATTTAAGCCTTGAAAAGATCCATTTAAAGGATTCCAATTGAAGAGGGTTTGATCAAACCACCTTAGATCAAACCCCCTTGGATAGAACCCTGCTAGTTTTTAACCATACCTATAATGAAGTCTCCTTTACATCTATCAAAATGTTCATAAAAAAAATTTTGATTTACTTTTTGGGGGATCAAATGAATTCATTAAAATTTATTTTTTATAAGTATGTAGTACTTATTATAAGCTTCCCAAAAAGTATAATTTTAAATAAATTTAATTTAATTATTATATTTATTTTTTATTTCTTGTGAATGTAGGTTTTTCACTTAAAATCAATCTCTTTGTTTTGCACATGTGGAAAAATAGTAGATTATCTATCAATAAAAATATTTGAAAAATATCAGTACACTAGATATTGAAGTCCTTGATACAACAAAAAAAAATGAATTTCGATACATACAAAAAAAATTATGTTGTATATAGTCTACTTATGTCTGAATTGTAAATTATTTGACTTCAAAACTTGATTAAGGGAAAAAAATTCAATGAAACACTATGAAACCAAATGAAAGCACTAGATATCATAGTTACAAATCTAAATTTGAAAATAATATAATTTTATCCTTCATGGCAAAAAAATTATGTTGTATACGGTGAGCATCACTCCTTAAAAATGGCGTTTACTAAAAAAAGACTAGTTTCTGAAGGAGATGGAAAAATAAGTGCAATCTGATTCCAAAAACATTAAAAAAAATATATTTAGAATCTACAAACAAAATTTCACAAATCAATAATTTGCATCATCTTCAAATTTCTCACGGTTTAGCCGCTATAGGTGCTTGAAAGTGAAGATTTAGTTAGAAAAAATCAGTTCAGTGTCAAGTTTGTGTAAGGAAAGCTAGATGCGGAAACAACTCTCCTAACGTCAAAACCTCAGGGAAGAATGGAGAGATACCTTTTAAAATTTACAATTACAGTTCAATTAAGATGCACATGAAAGAGATTACTAAAACAGAGTATTTGAAAAACACATATGAACACCAGATTTACATGGGAAAACCCTTACGAGAGAAAAACCTACCACACCAAGAGAAGTCACTTTGTATTACAATAATAAAGATTACATACATAGTTCTGACTTATCTTTCTGATGTCAATTTACAGCAACATTTACCATGAACAACCTTGTTATAGAACATTCACGTTACAGTCTTCATAGAATAGAATTCATCCACTCATCATACAGTCACACAACAATCCGTCGATCCATCGAACAATCCAACCAAGCATCATCTTCTATTCTAGACTATATTCATGTCGTTCCTGTCTGTCGAACTTCCTCACAGAACTACCACAATGAACTTTCTTCCAACAGTTCCCATTTGGCTCCTCTGATTGGCTATTGATTTACCACATAGGATGGTCTTCTCTTGGTCAAAGCGATTAACCTATGTTGGCATGTCGGTGAGACACAAGAAGTGTCTCCCTGATGCCTAAAGGCTTCACCATCGATGTTGCCAGGAGTCATCCTAATCACCAAGATGTTACATCTAGTCCAGAGAGCTACTGCTCAAACTTCACCATGTCGCCAAGACATATCACTTTCATTGAGACATCCCATCGAGCCTTCATGTTATTCCAAAGCATCCAACAGTCGATGAGACTTATCGCTATCACCAAGAGGCTACATCGATGTTCAATAGTTACTCCAAAGTATTCAAAAGTTGACAAGACTATCATCCTTCATTTAGAGTTCTTACCAAGGTCTCAAGTCATACCGACAATAGACTTCCTCATCGCTAAGGCAAACATCCATCGCTGAGACTTTACTCTGAAGGCTTTAAGTTACATCGAGCATCGAATGGTTGGCAAGACTTCTGTCCATTGCTAAGACCTTACACTAAGACCTTTGTGCTACTTTGAGTGAATACCATCAGTGAGACACACCAACTATCGCCAAGAGGTGTCTGAGTGTTCAAGTCATACCGATGTCCCCAGTAAAAAACTGTCGGCAAGACATCCATATCAATAAGACTTCTTACCAAACACCCTAGACTCTCCCCGAAGACTTCAACATAAAATGTTGTCGACGAGACAATAGCTATCATTGGGACCTCACACAGAAGTAAGCCGATATACGATATGAATGGCCTGTTGGCCAGAGATCTCCATGAGCGGTGAGAGGTTATACCCAATGAAATGTCACAACGATAGGCTCCTTCGGTGAGATAGAAGCCAAGTCACAGTGACTTGAATGATTTCAACAAGGTTTCAACTGCTAGTTAGCCAGACACAAAAGATGTCACACCAAATTTTCCCTTTCAGAGGTTTCAACTTGTGGGATTGAGGCACACATTTCTAACAATCTCCCACTTGACGAAGATCACACAGGAACCTCTAGAGCACAACAAAAAACTACTAAAAATCATGGGCACTAAGGCCCATTGAACTGGCACACCACCTGAACTTATTTGTGCTCATTGGCTTCGCCAATGCATCTGCAACATTCTCCAGAGTATCAAATTTTTCCAAACTAACCTTTCCATCCTCCACCATATCTTGTACAAAGTTGTACTGTACATCTATATGTTTTGTCTTGGCATGGAAAGTAGGATTCTTTTCCAAACAAATTGCACTTTGACTGTCACAAAAAATAGTTATTTGCCCTGTATCAAAACCAATGTTAGAACACAAATGTTTTAACCAAACTGCTTCTTTACAAGCATGTGTAGCTGCCATGTATTCAGCCTTTGTAGTGGAAAAACTGACTACAGCCTGCCACTTACTCATTCAACTCACTGCACCACCATTCAACATGAAAATATATCCACTAGTGGACCTCCTGCTGTCAATGTCCCCTACCCAATCAAAATCCACATAACCTCAAATGCCGAGAGTCCTCTGTGATTCAACTAAGGTCCCATGGTAACACAAAGCATATTCTGAAGTCCCCTTCAAATATCTAAACACTCTCTTCACAACATCCCAATGTGTCCTTCCAGGATTAGCCATAAACTGACTAAGAACTCCCACTGCTTGGGCAATGTCTGGCCTTGTACAGACTATTGCATACATAAGACTGCCAACCACACTAGCATAGGGTACATTGGTCATGTCCTCCATCTTAGTAGGAGATTTTGGACAGTCTTCAACAGATAGCTTTGTTCCCTGCAAGACTGGAACAACTAGCTACTTGCAATCATTCATGCAAAATATCTTTAGAACAGTCTTGATATACTTACTTTGACTGAGCCAAATTTTTCTATTATTCCTATCCCTGGTTATCTCCATCCCCAGAATATACCTTGCTGCACCAAGATCTTTCATTTCAAACTTAGCAGACAACTAAGACTTAAGATCAAAAATCATTAGCTTACTATTTCCTATGAACAACATATCATCAACATAGAGAGAAATAATAAGAACTTGATCACTTTCAGCTTTATAAAAGACACAATGATCAGATTTTGATCTCACAAATCCCAAAGACAATACAAAGGTATCAAATTTCTAGTACCACATTCTAGGTGACCGCTTTAACCCATAGAGAGACTTCTTTAACTTGCAAACTAGTTTCTCTTTACCTTTCTCAACAAAGTGCTTAGGCTGGGACATATAGATTTATTCTTCAAGATCACCATGAAGAAATATTGTCTTCACATCCATCTGTTCAACATCTAAGTCATACATTGCTGCAAGTGATAAAAGAAATCTGATAGACGTTAGCTTAGCTATAGGAGAAAAAAACTCCCCATAATCAATTCCCTCTACCTGGGAATAACCCTTCGCAACCAATCTTGCCTTATATTTTTCCACACTGCCATCCAGACCAATCTTCTTTTTAAATATCCATTTGTAGCCAACAACTTTTCTGCCTTTAGGAAAGGGCACCAAACTCCAAGTTTCATTCTTTTCTCATGATGCCATTTCTTCATTCATGGCTTCCAACCAAAAGTCTGAATCAGACATTTTAAATGCCTCCTATATAGTCCTAGGCTCATCAGTGCTAGAAATTAAAGCATAGGCACAAGTAGAATCTATCAAAGAGAGCCCATACCTATTAGGTTGTTTTCTTTCACGGGTTGACCTCCTCAGTGGCTAAGGCTGAGGTTGTTCTTCTTCTTCAGAACTTTTAGAACTGCTTGAGCTCTCCTCAGTTTCAGGTACATTTTGAATTTTGAATTCCTCTTTCTCCGGTGTAGGAGGAATTACAACTACATCCTTATTGTTTTCTGACTTTGTCTTTGACTACAAATCCAAGGTAGAAGGCTTCAACTCATGAAAGATTACACTTCTACTATATACAACCTTCTCTGTATTAGGATTCCAAAGCTTGTATCCTATTATGCCAGCACTATAGCCAATAAAAATACATTTGATAGCCTTGTTCTCCAACTTAGATCTTTTCTCATACGACACATAAGCATATGCCTCATAGCCAAAAACACAAATATGTCTTAAAGAGGGCTTCTTACTAGACCACGCTTCCAAAGGTCTTTTCTCAACAAGAACAGAATTTGGAGAAAAATTAATCAAGTAACATGCAATAGCAACAACCTCAATCCAAAACTTCTCCTCCAAGCCAACACTACTCAGCATACTTCGTTCTCTCTCCATCACTGTCCCATTGAACCTTTCTGCAACTCCATTTTGCTATGGAGTATAAGGTGTAGTCTTATGTCTTTTAATTCCATGGTCTTTACAATACCTCTCAAAATCATCAGAACAAAATTCATCACCATTAACAGTCCTTAAGAATTTAATTTTCCTAACAGTCCGATTTTCAACAAGGTTTTTAAATTCCTTAAACCGACTGAACACTTCTTATTTACTTTTTAGAAAATAAACAAATGTTCTTCTCGAATAATCATCAATGAACGATACATAGTATCTCGATGTAGACAAAGAAGGAACATTCACTAGACCAAATACATCAGAATGAATATAATCTAGCAAACCAGAAGATTTATGAGGACTGGAATAAAATGAAACATGGTGTTGTTTTCCATATATACAATGCTCACAGAATTCAAATTCAAGGTTACAATCATCAAACCCCTCAACTAGGTTTTTATTCTTCAAGGTTTTTAAACCTTTCTCTCCAATGTGGCCTAGCCTATGATGCTAGAGCATAGTCTTTTCTGCTGGAAGTTTAACTTCCATAGAGTTTACACAATTAGGAACATTTCCCTCTTTACCTCCATGAGTACCTTTTTGTGACTTTACAAAGACACTATTACATTGAATAGAATGTGCATCAAACTTTTACAAAGTACCAATACGGGCACCCCTTGCTAGCACCATTGAGCCTCTAGTCATCTTGCAGCCATTTCTAGAGAACGTGACTTGCACTCCAATATCATCCAGCTTACTGACATATAGCAAATTTCGAGCCAGACCTGGTATATGCATAACATCCTTGATTCCCTTCACTCTACCATCAGGGAATTGGATTCTAACTCTTCCATGGCCAACAATCTCTACAGTTGAATCACTTTCCAAGTACACCATTCCACCATCATATTCTTCATACTTCGTAAACCAGTCTCTATGAGATGTCATGTGGAAAGATGCTCTAGAATCAATCAGTTAGACATCATATGATGCCTTTGTAGCCAAGGATGCAATGAAGGTGTCTCCATCACTGTGAGAAGAATCATTATAGAAAGAGCCCTTCTTCTTCTTCTTCTTCTTCTTCTCCTCTTTACAATTCTTTCGGACATGACCAGGTTGCCCACAGTTCTAGCATTTCATCTTGGACTTCTTGCCAGGAGACTTTGATCTCCCCTCTGATTTTGATTTAGATTTCTTGTCCTTCTTCTTGCCTTTCTCTTTTGACCTTCCTCTAATAGCAAGGGCCTCCTTCGCCATCTCAGAAGACTTCCTTCTCATTTCTTCTGATAAAAAAGAAGCAACAACATCTTCCATCTTGAAACTAGATGTTGTACTCCCAATAGCCATCACAAGGTGATCCCATGAATTTGGAAAAGAACACAATATCAACATACATCGATGCTCTTCATCAATCTTTACACCAACAAATGTTAACTGTGCAATCAACATGTTAAATGCATTCAAATGATCAGCAATAGACCCTCCTTCCTACATTTTCAAAGTATACAACTTATTCCTCAGAAATATTTTATTCACCAAGGACTTCCCCTGATAAATAAATGCCAGTCTCTTCCACAAGGAAGATGCAGTCTTTTCTTCATGCACATTGAGAAGTACGGAGTCTTCCAAACAAAGCCTTATCAGCCCCTTAGACTTTCTATCTGCAAGGTCCAAATCTTCTTGCTTCATGCTTGTAGGTTTATTTCCAAACATAGCAAGCCATAGATCATTATCCACTAAGAGATCCTCCATTTTGAGTTTCCACAACTCAAAATTGTTGTCATTGAATTTCTCTATTTCAATCTTTCCTGATGTGCTTGCCATCTCAATCTGTAATTAGAAATTGAAAAACTTCTACAAGACTCCTATTGAATAGAAATGACACAAAAAACCCAATGTACCCACAAGGATAACACAACTGCCTAGGCTCTGATACCACTTGTAAGGAAAGCTAGATGTGGAAACAACTTTCCTAACGCCAAAACCTCAGGGAAGAATGTAGAGATACCTTTTAAAATTTACAATTATAGTTCAATTAAGATGCACATGAAAGAGATTACTGAAATAGAGTATTTGACAAACACATATGAACACCAGATTTACGTGGAAAAACCCTTACGGGAGAAAAACCCACCACACCAAGAGAAGTCACTTTGTATTACAATAATAAAGATTACATACAGAGTTCTGACTTATCTTTCTGATGTCAGTTTACAGTAGCATTCACCATGAACAATTTTGTTATAGAACATTCACGTTATAGTCTTCACAAAATAGAATTCATCCATTGATCATATAGTCGCACAACAATATGTCGATCCATCGAACAATCCAACCAAGCATCATCTTGTATTCGAGACTATATTCATGTCGTTGCTATCTTTCAAAGTTCCTCACATAATTTCCACAACGAATTGTCTTCCAACAGTTCCCATTGGGCTCCTCTGATTGGCTATTGATTTACCTCATAGGATGGTCTTCTCTTAGTCAAAGAGATTAACATGTGTTGGTATGTCGGTGAGACACAAGAAGTGTCTCCCCGATGCCCAAAGGCTTCACCATCGATGTCACCAAGAGTCATCCTAATTGCCAAGATGTTACATCGAGTCAAGAGAGCTACCGCTCAAACTTTGCCATGTCACCAAGACATATCACTTTCGCTGAGACATCCCATTGATCCTTCATGTTATTCTGAAGCATCCAACAATCAATAAGACTTATCGCTATCACCAGGATGTTACATCAATGTTCAATAGTTACTCCAAAGTACTCAACAGTCGGCAAGACTATCATCCTTCACCGAGAGTTCTTACCGAGGTCTCAAGTCATACCAACAATAGAATTCCTCATCGCTAAGACAAATGTCCATCGCTGAGACTTTACTTCGACGAAGGCTTTAAGTTACATCGAGCACCGAACGGTCGACAAGACTTCTTTCCATCGCTAAGACCTTACATCGAGACCTTTGTGCTACTCTGAGTGAATATCGTCAGTGAGACACACCAACTATCACCAAGAGGTCTTCTCGAGTGTTCAAGTCATACCAATGTCCCCAGTAAAAAGATGTCGGCAAGACATCCATATCGATAAGACTTCTTACCGAACACCCTAGACTCTCCCTAAAGACTTCAACATAAAATGTTGTCAGTGAGACAATAGCTATCATTGGGACCTCACACTAAAGTAAGCCGATATACGATATGAATGGCCTATCGGCCAAAGATCTCCACAGGCTGTGAGAGGTTATACTGAACGAAATATCACAACAATAGGCTCCTTCGGTGAGACAGAAGCAAGGTCACAGTGACTTGAATGATTTCAACAAGGTTTCAACTACTAGTTGGCTAGACACAAAAGATGTCACACCGACTTTTCCCTTTCAGAGGTTTCAGCCTGTGGGATTGAGGCACACATTTCTAACAGTTTGGCCAAAAATTGTAAACCAGTATTGTGCGATCACCCTCCTAGCACCATTTTCTAGGATATTGATTTTTCCAAATTAAATGTCATGCAATTTGATTATTGGGTGTTGGGATATATCTCTCAGAAGGTGTCATTAATAAGGCTTAAATTTGAATTAAAGGGGCTAATTAGTCTAAATTAACCACAATTAATTAATGAAACCCTAGATAAGTGTGAAAGTGTATTACAACACCTTAAATAAGGTACAAGTTAAGTACATTTTATTTAAAAGGGCCTTAGATTAGTGTGAATGTGTTCAACACATTACAACACTAAATAAATATATTATTAAGTTAATTTAATGTCACTTATTCCCAAATTAAGTGTGAAAAGGGGTTACTTTTTTCGACACTACAATAGCATACATTGTGTTGGGTTTGTCTTATGACCCAATCCCTATCATGCCTTACTCAAATTTACACAAACACCCTTACATTTTCTATTAAGTCGTTATTATTACACCCTCCTTTATACTTACTTCCCTACATAGAGTTCTTTCTTCAAAATTATTATTTTAGTCCCAAGGTTCAGTTTTTGTGTGTTTTATAGTTGACTAATTTCAATCTCGAGGCATACAATAATGACCTAAAAATTTAAATTATTAAATTGAAAATTCATTTTTTTGTCACCTTTAGTCATCATTATAAGCTAACTAAACATAGTGTGACATGTTACTATGCAATTATATTTAAAGACATTCAATTCCACTTAATTCATTTGTGGAAAAAAAATAGCATACATTGATTTCTAAAAGGAAATTAAGAATTAGAATTGCATCACCATCATATAGGGCATTTGTATATTTGTGTATACTACTTTTGATAACACTCATAACTAGTAATCTATCTTTCCAAGGGGATTCAACCTAGGAGAATCTATTCACCTATTGAGTTGAAAAACTCCTAAATAATGGTTTGGAGCACCTCATCGATAAGATTATCTATTTAGAATATGACATGAAATAGATTTTTAGGTGTATTTTTTATATCATTCTTGTGTAGCATTGATTAAATATGCATAGTCGATCAAGTCCATGACATTTGAGATTGAAATTGCAACACTTGGGATTGAATCACATACCTAGCATATAGTATGAGGAGAAAACCAAAGACAATAATTTTTGGATAGTATTGAAATGATTTTGTGCAACTTTAATATCATTTTTCATCATTAGTTCTAGAGATAAGTAACTTTAACCATCACATTTAATTTTCACAATCTATAATAATTATGCTGAAAGAATTCCCTATATGAAATGAACAAATTTCTTTTTGAAATTAATGGTTAAGAATTGAGGAGAAGGATGCAAGACGATCCAATTAATCTCAACTCCCTGCATTTTTCTTGTCATTATTATTTTTTTAAAAATAATTAAAAAAAATTAAATGTAGGTTTTTTATTTTAAAACCAAAGAAAATAAACAAAATTTAATAAGATTGAAATAAAAAACTAGAACCGTATTTTATTAATATTTTAATTTTAATAATTTTTTCTATTTTTATTTTTAAAATAATCTAACAATTTAAAAGTGGGATTTTTGTTTTAAAAACAAAGAGAAGAAAATAAGTTGATGATATTGAAATGAAAACTAGAATTATATTTTATCAACATTTCAATTCTAATAAATTTAAAAGTAGTTTTACTTTTTTATTTAATTATTTATTAGCTTAAGAAGTTTATTTATTTATTTATTTATTTATTTATTTATTATTATTATTATTATTATTATTATTATTATTATTATTTTCATTCTGATATAGATTGAATTTGCATTTAGTTTATTCTATTTTATATTTAATTCAGACTTGAGCTTTAAATTTATTTTAATTATTTATGTCTTCATATGAAAGTATAGAAAATAATTAAAAGTTATTAGAATTATTTTAATTTATAATTAATTGTCTTATTAAAATTTTAATTATTGTAGAATAATTACATTTAGAATTTTTATTTTAATTTATATAATAAAATAAATTTAAAATTTAAAATATAAATTAAAATTTAGAGAGAGAAACTAACTTTTAATCAGTCATTTTGTGCCAACAATAGCATGTGTCCCTAGGGAGTTATGCTCAAGGTAGCATGCTATTTGATTAAGGATATGACTTTTCACATTTAAGGCCTCTTCAGTGTACTCATGACACACTTAAAGAGTAAAATAGATAGAGAGAAAAGTGAGAGGAAGAAAGAAGGGAGAGGGAGATAGAGATAAGATATAGAGGCAAAGGGAGAAAAAGGAGAAATAAAGGAAGATATGTATATAGAAGTAGAGACAGGGAGATATATATAGAGAGATCTCTTTAAATATTTATCTCTCTCTCTCAACCTCTATGTTTCTCATCATCTCTCAATATATCTCTTTCTCTCTATATTTTTCTTTCCTTCTATCTTTCTCTCTTTTCCTCTCTCTTTCCTTCTCATTGCCTATCTCTCCCTTTATCTCTTTTACTATATATATATATATATATATATATATCCGCATGTCTCTCTCTCTCTCACACACACTTGAACACACTCCTTATTTCCACCTCCCTATCTCTATATATCTCTCTCTCACTCACTGACACAAACTCCCTATTTCTAAGTCACACACACACACACTCCCTATTTCTCCTTCCCTATCTTTATCCTTATCTCCCTCCTCTCTCTATTTATCTCCCTCTCTTCATCACTTATCTCTATCATCTCCTTTATCTCTTAGAATTTCCCCCTTTATCTTTATCTTCCCATCTCTCCCTCTTTCTATCCTTATCTCTTCCTCTCTCTCCCTCTCCCTATCACTCCCTCTTTCTATATCTCTCTAATTATCTCTCCTCTCTCTATTTCTCTCTCTATCTCTCCCTCCCTATCCCCCTATCTATCTCTTTATCTCTACCTCTCTCTCCCTTTCTCTTCCCATATATCTCTATCTATCTCTTTCTCTTCTCATATATCTCTATCTCTCCCTCTCTCTATCTTTGCCTATTTTTCTCTCCCTCTCTTTATATCTTCTTATATATTTATCTCTTTATCTCTATCTTATCATTTGTATGTTTATATCTCTCTATCTCCTTCTCCCTCTATATCTCTCTATCTCCATGTCTCTCTCTTTATCTCTTCTTCTACCCCTCTCTATCTCTCTATTCATTTATCTCCTTCTTCATCACTGTCTTTATCTTCATCTCTACCTCTATCTTACTTTCTCCTCCTTTATCTATAGACATGTATCCCTCTCTTTATCCATCCACCTCCCTCCCTCCCTCTTCCTCTTTCCATTTTCCTAGATCTCTATATCTATATATTTTTCATATCTATCTCTATTTGTTCATATTTTTTCTTCCATATTTCCCTCTATATCTACCTTGTTATCTCTCCATCTCTCTCTACCCCTATGTCTCTTCCTTTATCTTCTTTTCTCTATATATCAATTCTTATCTCTATCTTTATTTATCTCTCCCTATCTCTTCAATATATATGTATATATTATCTATCCCTCTTTGCTCTCTCTCTTTATCTCCCCCTTTCCTTCTCTCTGTACCCCTCTCATTCTCTATATCCATCTCCACCTCCATCTCTCTCTCTCTCTATCTCATTACCCCCTCTCTCTCATGTGCTCTTCCTCTCTCTATCTCTCCCTCTCTGCTCATTTTTATTTCCTTTAATTAATATCCTAGTTTGGTTGTAGAGGAATCCCTCACAAACTGTGATGTGGTAATCACCTACCTAATTCCATCATGGTTGTTGCCCTCGAGTACAAGTTTTGCTACAAATTGGGCCAAATTCTTGCATATAAGCCATATGTAGTTGCCTATAACAAGATGGATATTCCAGAAGCAACTAAGCATTGGAAATATTTTAAGAAAAATATGCAGTCAATTTTGAATTAGTGCAGGAGCCTTTCCAGGCTAGAGAATGTGGATGATCCCACTCATAATTTCATTGTTGCTCGATAGAAATAGCCTATGGTAGGCAGGCTTTGGAAGCTACAATAGAGAGCCTCAAGGGTGAGTCAAATGAAAACTGGATGGAAGGCTAGGTTAGAGAAATGTCAAATAATGACAGTGTTAGAAGGTTTTTTGGGTTGGAAGTTTTGAGGCTTATTTTGAGCTTGTGTTTGTCAAAGGGTTTTGATACCTTCCCCTCACTACTATGCATTGATGGTTGCAGTATGTTTGACATAATGGCATAATTTGTTGTTTCAATTCTTGAGGTTGGAGATGGTTCATTTGAGGTGTTCTCCACTTCAGGTGATACTCGTCTAGGGAGAGATGACTTTGACAAGAGAATTGTTGACTGGGCTGAGACGTAGGAAGAGCAAAAGTCTCTGAAGAGGGCACTATTGATGACACTAGACCAGATGTTCCAATTGCAGCAAATTATCAACTCTTATTTGACATGGAGAAGACTGATTCACTGTGTTTGTGAACATTCATTGGCCAAACTCAAATCTTTGATGGGCCTAGTTGTGATGTGAAGACAAGATGGAAATGCAGGGGATGACAGTGCATGGTTGTGTCGGTTGGACTTCATGGGGGAGATTGTTCATTAAATAAAGGTATGTGTGTAAATAAAAATGAAAAAAAATGGACTGTTCATCATAGGGTGTGCCCATTATCTGGAAATGTAGGGGATGACAGTGCATGGTTGTGTTAGTTGAACTTCACGGGGGAGATTGTTCATCAAATAAAGGTATGTGTGTAAATAAAAATGAGTAGAAAATGGACTGTTCATCACAGGGTGTGCCCATTATCAATGCCAGTGCTCGCACAAGCTTCATCATGTCAAATTTCCTTCAAAGTCCTCAGCCACTCCTCTTTCATCTAGACCTTTCCCACCACTACCATCCTACAGGGATTTCTTCTTGGAGTCCTACAAATCAGCCATCGTATTCACCAATTCCATTTCTTGGAAATCGATGCCCAAATTGGTAAAAATAGAATGAAGCTCATCCAATTCCTCCTTCAACTCTTCATTTCTTTTCTTTCCAGAAAACTCCCACTCTTTTGTAAATTTTTCTTTTTCTTTCTCCATATGAAAAATTCGCTCTCTCAGCAACAAAATCTCCATTAGAAAAACAATTTCTTTGTTTAGATGTTCCTCCCAGTTCTCAACCTCTTCCTTAGGTTCATCTTCACTCACCTGGTACTAGACTACATCCTCCTCTCCTAGGAAGGAATCCTCCTCATCTCGGAAGGAAAAATCCACAGTCTCTCCTTCAACCAACGATTGCTTCAAACCCTCTTCTTCAGCCAAATCCAGACTACCAAGAAATTCTTCAATGACAGAATCAACGTTATCATCATCAAATACAAAATTAGTTATACCCATTAAAATATATGAGAAGTATCGAGAGGCGTCAAATGAGAAACCATTATCCATTTCCCAAATTTCACCTTCTTCTTTTGCTTCCATCTCTGCTCCTTGGTTCTAACCAAAAACTCAATACTACTCTATAGCTTTGATACCAATTGTAAATAAAAACGAGCAGATAAAGGAAATAAAAAGATAAGTAAAACAACACATAGAAACACACAACACAAAACAAATTATGTGGTTCACCATAAATGGCTACATCCATGGGAAAGCAGGGAAACTTGTATTAACTATTATATGATATCCAGTACATGATGTGCACACATATATTTATATATAGCTAGGAGAATATGAACGGTCATGTGACCGTTGGGCTTCACATCCCAACAATGTGAGCTATAAATCTTACATTCTATTAACTTTATATTTTTCACTTAGGTTCACCTACACTTGTACATATCTGGTCTTTATGAAAGTAGATTTGAATTGATGGATTATAACTTTAAATTTGAGCTAATAATAAAGTGTGCATTAATACAATTTATTTGATGTTTAAATGATTGTAAGGGTTGATGGTGTTTAAGAATATTTTTAGAAATTTATTAAATTATGGTAATCAAGTTTTTGTCAATGATTTTTTCAAGAAATTATCTTTAAAAAATATTATAAAATTTTGACAAAAATTAGTTAGTGAATTGATTTTTTTAGTAAATTGATTTTTTTATGGAAAAAGAATGATCGTCATGCTAAATTTGTGAACATTTGTCAAAATTGTTGGTTTTTTCTATTAATTATAGATAAATTTGTAAAAATAAAATATTTTATTTGGTGAATCATCAATTGATTTGTGGAAGTAAAATAATTTATTTGATGAATTGTCAAATGATTTGAAGAAATAAAATAATTTGTATTAGACAAATAATTAAATAATCTAAAATATTATATAATGTGGATAAAAAATATATTATGATTCAAAAAATAAAGATTACCTTATTTAATGAATATTTTGTGTTGAATTCTCACACACTATATTAGAGATAATTTTTTTGAATAGATTTAGTGAAGGGACATGTGCCAATTTCCAATGATATTTTTTGTGAGTTCCATGAAGAATTAATACATAATTAATTCATTCCCATAAGGATGACCTAACATCTTATACATGAGAAACATTTATTGAAATGAAATGACAAAATTTGTTGCAAGAGAAAAGTAATTCTTCTAGCATTCCCTCAATTTAAATTTGAGGATTTAATGTGTTGAGTCTTATTGTAAGCCTCATTTGAATGAGTTTATATACAAATAATCTAAATAGAATGAAAAGTTGTAAGACATGAGTAGGTCATTATAAATACTTAGTTTCTAATTTTTGACCTTTGTGCAAATGAGATTTAAAACTTTCCTTCAATAGAAAATCTTTACTATTGTATTTGAAAAAAAATGTCATAATATTTTTTTACTTAAATATTTCAACATATGTTAAATGAGTGCTACTAATTTTCATATCAATTATGACCATAAATAATATTAAAATGAATATAGATGTTTAAGTAATTTTTTTAACAAGAAAGTATAATGAATACACAATTAGTTTTTTAATCCATCACCATTACAAATAACAAGTTAAAAAGGTGTACGTTAAAGATTTGGATATGAAAGAGGAGTTGTTAGATAACAAAGATAGCATGGCTAAGGAGGTTTCAGATGGTGAGGAGGAGGAGCTTGCGAGAGGGCCTGGCTCCATCCCTAATTTGGGAAAATTTCAAAAGGAGGGTTCGGCCTCTCATTCTTTGAAACCTTTGGATATGGACTAGGTTGTTCATGGAAACATTGTTGTTGGTGGAGAGGAACTTACTGTGTTGAAAGAAAGATTGGACAAACTGGACAAAAAAATTTGTGGCTTGACCCACTTCACAATCAAGCTAGTTCACTATGTCACAAGTACCTTGTCGGCGGTGATGAAGGATGAGATGGACATGAAAAAGACTAAAGACCGTCAGGAATGGGTGGGAGATGATGTCGTCCATCTTTTGTCTAAGAACTGGGAAGATGCTAGATAGTCTACTGCTAGTATGTTGTCCATCCGTGTGTTGTTGATTCGTTGTGTTTGTTTTTTGAATTTCTATTTTTTGATGTTTTTATGAACTTGAACTTTATTGGCCCTTGTGGCTCTATGTGAAGGGTACAACACCCTATAAATGTTGCTTACTTTATCAAAAACAAGTTAAAATGAGTGTTTCTTATTTTTAGTAACTTATTTAGCAATAAGTCATTATGAATACATAGCCAAAATAATTTGATGTCTAACCATTAATATGAATATCTATTGAAATACAACATACTGGTGTGCTATAAATTAGTTTAAGTGTATTTAGAATGAGTCGATTCATATATTTACATTCAACTTCTCTTTTTGTACAAGAAAATTAAATCTAAGCTTTAACTTATTTAAAATATCTTTCATTAATTTAAAATAATTCAATTTAATATCTATTGATGAGTCTAGTTGATTTGGAATGAAGTACTTTATATTCATGTAGTTTTTTATATTTACACTTAGACTTTAATTTTTACTCAATGGTTTATCTAATTTATTTTGAATATGCAAATTCAATTTAGAATGACTTATACAATATTTATTGATGTTTATATATATATACAAATAATCTAAGTGTAGTTTCATAATTAGAAATATTAATCTAAATGATTTGGACTATCTATAATTTATTTAGAATCTTATTGATTCAATTTCATTTTTTTAAAAAAAATTATACAAGTAATTGTTGTTTGGATATTTTGCAACACAATCCATAATAGAATATCAATTTTCTACAATGAATATAGAAATTTTGAAATTCAATCTCAAATACAATCTAGATTATTTAAATTTGTTCATTTAAGTTCAATTTATTTCACATATATAAAATTCATTTCAACTAAGATAAATTATTATCAAATATATAATATATTTCTACAATTAGTTAAATCTATTTTACAATCAATTTGAATAAATCTTTCAAATATGAACTTTTTATAAATCCATGTTACTCAAAATAGTTTCAATATGATGGTTGATAGAGGACGCAATTTCTATTGCTTGAATAAAATGATCACATTTTCCTCTATTAATAGAGGTCTACAGAACAATCCAGAAACAACATGCATGAAAGGAGGTCGGTGGTAGAGGTGTCTAGAATGATGGTGAGAAATTTCTATTTTAAATATTCAACATACAGAGCTGAGGTAGTTGGAATTATAATCTCCAACACTCCCCCTTAATCACAACTACCACAAATTCTCATTACATTCTCAGTCTCTTTCACTGATGCTGTGGCATCTAAAATCTTCTAGATCTAGCGGTTGAACCTAGGAAATCCCATGCTACAGTTGGGATGCTCTAACCACAAGCTCTGGCCCTCTTGGTTACTATTCCATCATAGGTTCAGGTGTGATTCACTTGTTTTATCAACACCTCCCATTGAGTCACTCTACGGGTGCTCAGGGATCCTTGTTTCAATGAGCTCCATTGGCCTCATACATTTCTTTCATACAAAAACAAAATGTTGTGGTATTCAACAATATTTCTTCTTTAATCTATTAAGGGCTTCACTTATATTTTCACAACCTCACACAACTGGTATCCTCCTTTGATTTCCTGATCTCACTTATCAACTCCTCTTTAAACATATTTTAAATATGCTCTTCTATACAATTTGACTCTCTCACACCTTAAATAGTTTCCCATACAAGCTCCTCAGACTTGTAAAAACTAAATCAAGCCTAATTCCTGCACCCAGAGGTTATGAGATAACAACATAAAGAACAAAGTAAAAAAAAAACTTCAAAACACACACACAGAAAATCTGTATTTTTGCAGACGTAGACAATGAAGTCCTTTTTATTCATGCTTAAATACAGGAGCAATTTCAAATACAAAGAAGGCCAGTTACAAACTTGACTAAAAACGGAGAACCTAACAATAGACTAAATGGTAAATACAGCCACTGCATGAAACATGCATGCTACAGAAGTTAGGAAGCAATTAAAAACAAAACAGTAACACCTGGAGCAGCGCAGGCATCACCAAAAATAGGAGAAACCAATGCATCAAATGCTAACATACTCCCCCTTGATGCTGAGAGGGCTCACAATGTGATCTCTGAGTTTCAAAAATTGATCTTTTGCAATAGCTTTGGTGAAAATATCCGCTAATTGTTCTTTAGTGTTGATGTATTTCAATTCTACTGCTTTCTTCTGCACCAAATCTCTGATAAAATGGTGTTTCAAATCAAAATGTTTCGTCCTGCTGTGATGAACAGGATTCTTGGCCAATTTAATGGCACTAATTTTGTCACAAAAAATCACTATAGGCTAAACCTGTATCTCTCCAATTTCTTCAAGAAGTTTTCTGAGCCATAATGCTTGTGTACCTACTGAAGTGACTGCAACATATTCTGCTTCTGTAGAAGAAAGAGCAACAATAATCTGCTTCTTTGAACTCCAAGTAATCAAACTAGTGCCCAAAGAAAAGCAATTACCAAATGTAGACTTTCGGTCATCCAAACTACCTCCCCAATCAGAATCACTAAAACCAACAAGACTGTATTTTTTAGAAGTGTAGTAATGAATACCAAAATCTAAAGTGCCTTTCACATACCTCAAAATTCTTTTGGCTGCCTTCATATGCATTTCAGATGGCTCTGTCATATACCTTGAAACAAGTGAAACTGAATATGCAATATTAGGTCTTGTATGAGTTAAAAACATTAAACTTCCAACAATACTCCTATAAGTTGTCTCATCAACTATTTCAGCACCATCATCTCTACACAACACAACTTTATGAGCAACTGGAGTGGAGGCTGGTTTACAATCAACCATGTCAAACTTCTTCAACATATCTGTTGCATATTTGGTTTGGCAAATAAAAATTTCATTCTCACTTTGATAAACCTCCATTCCTAAAAAGTATTTCATGAGACCTAAATCTTTCATCTCAAATTCCTTCATCATAACAACTTTGAATTCATCCTTCATCTTAGAACTACTACCCATATACAACAAATCATCAACATACAAACTCACAATAAGAATATCATTACCTTCTTGTTTGTAGTAAAGGGTAGGTTCATTCTTACTTTTTTGAAAGCCATTCTCTTGAAAATATCCATCAATCCTAGCATACCATGCTCGTGGTGCTTGCTTGAGGCCATACAAAGCCTTCTTCAACTTGTAAACTTGATCTTCTTGTCCTTGCACTTCAAAACCTTGTGGCTGTTCCACATACACTTCCTCTTCTAAGTACCCATTCAAGAAGGCACTTTTCACATCCATATGGTGTATGTTCCAATTCTTTTGAGCTGCTAATGAAATCAACATTCTGATGGTCTCTTGTCTTGCAACTGGTGCAAATGTCTCTTCATAATCAATCCCATACTTCTGGGTGAAGCCTTTGGCAACCAATCTTGCCTTGTGTCTTTCAACACTCCCATCACTGTTATACTTAATCTTATAGACCCATTTGGTGCCAATCTTCTTCTTGTCATGTGGAAGCTCTGTAAGCTCCCAAGTGTCATTCCGGTGAATGGAATCCATCTCTTCTTTCATTGCTTGCACCCAAAACTCATTAGTACTTGCATCTTCAAAACATGATGGTTCAAAATCAGCCTTGGAAAGTAAAGCAAAATTAATTGTCTCACCTATTGGATTTTCTTCATGTTCTTGATTAGCACTCCTTTCATAAATATCTCTCAAACTTCTTACCTTCCTTCTAGAACATGGAGTTGAAGAAGGACTTGCAATTTGAATTGATGAGGGGCTACTTGATGGACTTGTAGCTCTTGGAGCTGAAATGTTAGTGGGCTGCTCATGATCAATTTCATCAATAATATTATCATTCAAAACAGATTTTGGATTTTCCACATGGCCTTTTTGATGACCATAAACTCCCCCTTCATCAAAAATCACATCTCTAGAGGTAACAATATTATGAGTGAGAGGATTATACAACTTATAAGCCTTGCTTTCCTCACTATATCCAATGAAAATACATGATTCACTTTTAGGATCTAGCTTTTGCCTCTTTTGATCAGCTACATGTACATATGCTAAACACCCAAAAACTTTGAAATGCTTAACATTAGGCTTTTTATCATACCAGGCTTCATGAGGAGTCTTCATATCAAGAGCACTTGTGAGACTCCAATTGAGAATGTATATTGCTGTAGCAACTGCCTCTCCCCAAAAAGAATTGCTAAGACCCTTGGTTTGTAGCATACTTCTTGCCATTTCCACCACTGTATGATTTTTCCTTTCAGCTACTCCATTTTGTTGGGGTGTGTATGCAGTGGTGAGCTGCCTCCTGATGTCATTCACCTCACAATAATCTTGGAAGGCTCTTGAATAGAATTCACCTCCACGATCAGTTCTTAAACACTTGATTGTGCACCCCTTCTCATTTTCAACACGTGCTTTAAACCTCTTAAACATATCAAGGGCTTCTTCTTTGGCCTTCAAAAAATACACCCAACATTTTCGTGAGTAATCATCTATAAAAGTGATAAAATATGATGACTTACCCAAACTCTTTGTTTGCATAGGACCACAAATATCAGAATGAACAAGCTGAAGGGGATGATGGGCCCTCCATGCATTGCCTTTTGAAAATTTCTCCCTTGCGTGCTTGCCTTTAGCACATCCTTCACAAACCTCCTTGTGCTCTTCAACCTTTGGTAAACCACAAACTAATGCATTTGATGTGAGAGTCTTCAAACTATGAAAATTTAAATGTCCATACCTGAGATGCCATAACCAACTGATATCCTCATATGCCATATTTGCAAGGCTGCTGTTATGTTCACCAAATGTCAAAGGGAACATTCTATTCTTTGTCATAGGCACAACAGTCACAACCCTATTGCCCTGATGCTTATCATAAATTGTACATTTCTTATTCTCAAAAACAACTTTATAGTTCTTCTCACATAGTTGTCCAACACTTAACAAATTATGCTTTAACTGTGGAGTGAAATAAATATCATTGACACTCTTTATACCTTCTTTTGTGTGGACTTCCATAGCTCCTTTTGCAACAACCTCCAGTGATTTGTCATCACCAAGCTGGATCTTGGACTTGAAACTCTCATCCTTTGTTGAAAACAAATTCTCATTCCCTGTCATATGGTTAGAGCATCCAGAATCTAGATACCAAACTTCTTTACTACTAGTTTCACCTTTAGAGTAAGATAAAAATAAATGATCTGGAGGTTTTTCATCATTTTCTTTAGCATAATTAACACTTCTACCTTCTTTTAATATGCACTCTCTTTCATAGTGCCCATACTTATTACAATGGTAACATTGAACATTTCTTTTATCAAAACTGCCTCTACCTCGTCCTCTGGAACCACCTCTTCCACCATCTCTTCCTCTGGAACCACCTCTACCTCTATTTCCTTTTGCATGATTATGATTTTGACCTTCATTATTTTTGGTGCTGCTGCTGGCATCCTCTTTCTTTGTGATTTGCAATTTGGATGAAAAGGCTTTTGCATCACTTTCTCCAAATGAATCTTTCAGTCTCTCTTCATGTGACATAAGACATCCAACCAAGTGATCAAACTGAAATGTTGTTAAATCTTTGCTTTCTTCTATGATAATGGCAACATGGTTCCACTTAGGGGTGAGAGTTTGCAATACCTTTTTTATTAGAACCTCACTGTTCACAATTTCTCCAAGTGTAGCCATCTTATTGACCACATCTTTAACTCTCACACAATAATCACTTACTTTCTCAGATTCTTGCATTTTCAAATTTTCAAAATCTCTTTTTAAAGTTTGCAACTTAACTACTTTTACCTGATCACTTCCTTGGTAAGTTTCCTTTAAAATCTTCCAAGCATCTTCTGCTGTCTTTGCACCCGCAATCCTTGGAAATAAACTCTTTTCAAGAGCCATTTGAATGTGAAACAAAGCTTGAGAATTCTTTTTCTTGACTTCCTTTTTAGCTGTTCTGTCATTGGCTGTGAGGGCATTCCAATCTGCTGGTTCTGCATAACCTGTTTCTACAATCTCCCATAAATCTTTTCCTGTCAAAAAGGTCATCATTTTGATGCACCAATATTCATAATCATTTCCATCAAATTCAGGAATTAGCAATGAATTGAAACCAGACATGATTATCAAAGCAAAAATTAACCTGCTCTGATACCAAATGTAAAAACTAAATCAAGCCTAATTCCTGCACCCAGAGGTTATGAGATAACAACAGAAAGAACAAAGTAAAAAAAACTTCAAAACACACACAGAAAATCTGTATTTTTGCAGACGCAGACAATGAAGTCCTTTTTATTCATGCTTAAATACAAGAGCAATTTCAAATACAAAGAAAGCCAGTTACAAACTTGACTAAAAACGGAGAACCTAACAATAGACTAAATGGTAAGTACAGCCACTGCATGAAACATGCATGCTGCAGAAGTCAGGAAGCAATTAAAAACAAAACAGTAACGCCTGGAGCAGCGCAGGCATCACCAAAAATAGGAGAAACCAATGCATCAAATGCTGACAAGACTTTATGTGCAATACAAAACCAACTACAAGGTGGACAATAGAGACAACAATAAACATTCTATAACCCTTTGCTCAGGGTCTCTTGCGACTATGATATTCTTTCACCAAAAATAAACTTCAAACGTTTGAAATCAAAAGAACAGCAAACCTTTCATGTAACAGTTACGGTTGTACTTTTATGGTTTCTTCCTCCTCGGTCTAGTATTCTGATTAGCATTTTATTCCAATCTTGAACAACTTCAAACTCCTTTTACTACTGCTTTGGCAGTCTATCACTTTACATCTGTGACCTTTTGCCTCACGACATTTATCGGCTTTCACAATTCTCTTTACTTTGACAACTTCGATGGCTACCTTTGGACTCTTCTGTAACAACCTCCTTGGCTGCCCTTTTCTTTGGTCTATGACCCGCTTACTGGGTGCATCTTAGAAAAAACTGTGACCTTTGCATCTTTGGCCACTACACCATCTTTTCCTCTTGTGTCAGCAACAAATACAAGCTTCATTTCTTCACTTGGCTACAATTTTCTTCTTGAGAAGGCGACACAACATACATTAGACTTTAGCTGCAGTTTTTAGAGAACTCCTTAGGGCCTCTGGCATGACTTCAACATACACAGTGACTTCTCTTCAGATTGCAATGCTTTTTAGAAAATGACTTCCTCCAGCCAATGCCAATAACTAGTTGATGCTATCCTTGGGCACTCCATCAGTCTTACTGCTATGCTTGGATGGTGGCCTTCTCTGGTTTCACACTTTTTACAAAGTCTGCAACTTCTTCAATTGACTTCTGGCAATCTTCTTGTCTTCTGCAACTTCAGTTATTAACCTCCCCTGGTATCGGTTGGATCTCTTTCTATGGCTGCTCGCAGCCTTCTCTTTCTGCAATTCGGGGCTTTGCCTTCAGACCAACACATTCATATTCATCTACCTCTCTAGGTTCCTCTAGATCATGTACCATCGGCTCTGATACCACTTGATGGTTGACAAAGGAAGCAATTTCTATTGCTTGAATAAAATGATTACATTTGCCTTTATTAATAGAGGTCTGCAGAACAATCCAGAAACAACAATATGCATGAAAGGAGGTTGGTGGTAGAAGCCTCTAGAATGACAGTGAGAAACTTTTGTTTTAAATGCTCAGCGTACGGAGCTGTGGTATCTGGGATTATAATCTCCAACACAATAAACCTCCCGACTTGAAATGTAAACAATTGATATGTTTGTGATTAGCATTGGGAATAGAAGGTGTGGGATAAAAAGCATGTACACCTTTCCTCTTAGATGGTCTATTCTTTTCTTGATAAAATAAGTTTCCTTTTACGGTATGAAATGATACACATATGAATATGGTTTTTTCTTTTGTATGGAAGGGGGTCCCGATTCTCTTTCCACTTGGAATAATGTGCATCATTGATCAATGAAAAATGATAGACAAATAGCATTGCGAAAAAATGAACAGAAGCACCGGAAATGAATGATAGTCATATAAATATTCTAAATTGAAGTGGGATGCCGACAAAATGGTTTGAAAGAGGTGCAGACATAACCGGATTTTAGTCTAAAATATCAAATTTAACTCACAAACTCCCCCACCTGTGCGGCCAGGAAAGACATCACCATCTCAGAGAAAGATGGAAATAACTCTGTTCAAAAGAAGAAGAAAGGAAAGTGAGATATAAATCTTCTAGACTGACGTGGGATGCCAATCAATAAAAACATATATCCTAAAAATATGGAGTTTACCCCACACCCAGTCGTCAAAAGACATCACTAGTACCACTTACATTATTGCATCAGTAGGGCCACAGGATTCTCCAATTCATAGCAATGGATGATAATTTCATACATAAGCGATCAAAGAGTCATTTTTTATAAATATGGTCAAATATGTATTTTGATGTTCATCTTCAAAAAATAATTACCAAAACTTAATTATTATTGACTGTCTGTTTTTGAACATCGTTTTATTTAATAGTCAAACATTCAATAACAATTTTATATTTAATTCGTATTAAAAAGAGTAAGTGCTTATCATCTTTTTATTAGTCAAAAATGATCTTTGATTATTGAATTGGATGATTTTAAGAATAAAACAGTGACCAAAAATTATTAAATGTCTTCGAATAAGAAAAAGAATGCAAAACAATGTAAGACATTAAACTGTTTTCAGAAAGAATGTCTTAAACTCATGGAGCTTTTTAAAATGAATTTCTTAAAACCTAGAACACACTTATATGGTATTTTATACATGAAGGATTGATTTCTATAAATTAATTTAGATTGATAATTGAAATTATTTGAGGGACAAGTGGTGATTGGCAATGACGTTTTTTTTTTGAATTCCATGAAAAATTAATATTAATAATCAACAAGGATGGTTTGACATCTCATGGATGAAAAGCATTTATTCAAATGAAATGACAAAATTTGTTAAAAAAAAATTAATCATTTTAGCGTTTGATTTAACATGTTGTGCTATATTGTAAATTTTGGTGCAAATGAGTATATATACATGTATTCTAAATAAAATAAAAAGTTGTAAGATCTAAGCAAATCATAATATATACTTGCAAATTCTTTTCCCTGCTATTAATGAGATATACAATTTTCCTTCAAAAGAACCTTTACTATTATATTTGAAATTAAAATGTCATAATTATTCTTATTAAATGATTCCACTATGTGTTAATTATGTGTTATTACTTTTCATTTCAAATATGATCATAAATAAAAATATAATGAGTATTTCTTATTTTGGTTTTTAACAATAAATTACGATCAATACACAACTAGTTTTTTGATGTGTCACAACTACAAATAAGAATTTACAGTGAATGTTTATTGTGTAATAGAACACAAACATGTCACACTTTTTTCCAGCTAAATAGTTTTGAGAAAAATAGTTTCACCCTAAATAGTTATGGGTAAAATTATTTCACCCAAAACCTTGTGGCCTATACATGACACATAGTTTTGGATGAAAATTTTCACCTGAAACTATAAAATCAAAATTTTCCCTCTCAAAATTTGAAATATGCCCGAACTTATATGTAAGGTTTTGGGCTCAAAACCATTTTGATCGAAAGCATTTTGGTCAAAACCCTTTCAATCAAAATTGTCAATGTCATAGGTTAACCCCTTTGTGGTAAGTTTAGAAAAAAAACAACTTTAACTTTGAATTTCTCCTATTAGGGGTGCTAATTATCCTATTTAAAGAGTCATTTGTATATTCCTAAGACTTCAATTTCTGAAGAGGGCTCTCCAAAGTTAAGTAAATAAAATATTTTTCTCATATTATAAGTCTTTGAGTGATGTCTTTTATCAAAGGAGTTTTACCATTTTCCAAAGCTTCTAATACCTTAATGTTATCAAAGAACCACATTCATTCTTTGGAGGGAAGTCTTGTCTTGAGGGAGTTCAACTTTCATTAGAATTGCTCAAACATTTTAGGGTTTTTTGTATCTTTGGTTCTTCTCCCATGAGTATGTAGAATTCCATGGCATCTAGATCTTTTTAAATCTCAATGGAGAGCCATAGGAGCATTAATACTATTTATAATATCCTCGTGATCAAATAAAACATAGAAAGAGTGTATGTGGTATTTTTATTTCAATGTTTTTTAGTTTCAAGAACTCATGAAGCTATGTTATGAGGTGGTTTCACCTAAAAATGAATTCATTATTGAAATAATAAAGCCAAGGGTGAGTATATAGTCATTGAGAATCATTCTTTCTTATCCATGCAAGAGCATGGACAAATAGTTTAATGTAGGAGATAGGTTTTTTATATCCTAAAACCCTCTCACTATCATGAGGGGATGTCTACAACCATTGATTTAGAATACCTTGCAAGTGTGTGTCCTTATCTTGTATTTTTTGGAGAAACTTGTTGATTAGTTCACGTGTTTGTGTAATGGAGAAATATGGAGACAAGAGTGACAATTAAAAATATGACTATTATGCATGTTCCATGAATTCTGAGAGTTTTCAAAAAGCATAAACAATATCCACCAAAATGAATGAGCTCTTTGTGGAAACCATGGGACTCCTAGCCAAATAATATGTATTGTATATAATTTCATTTAGTATAGTCCCTTTGATAGGGTTTGCAAGGTTTTATTTTAGTTAAATTTAAAGGTTTA
>VDFB02000013.1:192944427-193085613 GCA_007258455.2 Sequoia sempervirens | reverse complement strand
AAGCTACATAGCAAGATACTAAAAAAGTGTAGGAACAACAAGCACAACAAGCTTCCCAAGCACAAGTTAGAGCTTTGTTTCAACAACAAGCCTCCCAAGCTTCCCAAGCTACACAAGCATCTCAAGCCACACAAGCTACACAAGCCGTCCAAGCTACCCAACAAGCTCAAGGTTAAGCATAAGTGCAATATTTATCCCAACAAGCACAAGCACAAGAACAATACCAAGAAGCTCAGTAGAAAGCCTATTGACAAGCTTTGCAACAATACCAAGCGCAACAAGAAGTAGCTCAACAACTAGCCCAACAACAAGCATTGTTGGCATAACAACAACAAGACCAACAACAAGCGTTGTTGGCACAACAGTAATTGCAAGCACACCAACAAGAATTGATCACATAGAAAATATTGTAAAAACATCCCATAAACATGCAAAACACCCCACCTACCACTCAAATAATTAAATCACCCCAAAACACATTCATCCCACCACCCGATTAGCAAAATGATGTGTCTGCACAAATCAAATTTCTCTCACAACAAGTGCTAGACCTCCAATCTAGAAAAATAATGAAAACACCAAGAAATTTTTTCCCCTATCCATTTGATAGAAGCATTGTGATGGTTCCATTCCCAAAAGGATTTGAAATCCCTAAATTTGAAAAATGTTGTGGGACGGGTAATCATAAAGATCACATCAGGGAATTCTAGGTACATTGTATGGAAGTTGCATACGACACTGCATATGTAATGTGACTATTCCCTCATAGTTTGGCTGGACCAGAAATGGAATGGTTCTCTCGCCTTCCTCCCAAAATCAAAAATTTCCAAGAAATTATCTACACTTTCATATAGAACTACGCATTCAACATAGGCATGGATGTGAGTCTAGAGGAGCTATTTTCTCTCAAACAAGCTAAGGGGGAAACATTTGCATCCATCTTACAATGATGGAAATCCAAGGCCAATAAGAGCAAGTGGACCATGCCAGAAGAACAAAAAAATCTATACTATCATCGCCAATCTCGAAAAAAACCTTTCCTTCCATCTAAAAATGCAACGCATCACCACAGATGACCATTTGATCCTCAAAGCACTCAACATTGAAAGAGCCCTTATTACAGAAGGGGTGACACCCACATATCAAGAATATCAAGATAATTTCCCATCAACTAGTTACAATGAAAAACCTCACACAAGGGCAAAGAAAAAAATGCCAATAATGATGGTGTGGTTGACACCAAGGTTATAATTAGTGCCCCAAGGCAAAACACACAATCATATCAACAACCACGAGACAATAACCAAAACAATACACAAGCCAACACAGTATCACAACAACCAAACAATCAAGTGGTTAATAATCTAAATAATCAATGGGGGGCCACCCCCATGAGACAAGTATCCCCCTAAGTGAAAATACACACCCCTTGGGGAATCAATCAAATCTGTCATGAAGAAATTGGTACAGGAGAATCTCATTAAAATCCCTATTTATGAGAATTATCAAGAGCCCCAAGTGAAACCACAATGGTATAATGAAAATCACCTTTGTGATTTTCATAAAATCAAGGGACACATGATGACCAGTTGCATGAGGCTAAAAAACTTGATCCAAGACCTCATCAATGATAGAACTATAAACATTGAATGACCTACAAGAAATCAAGACCTTAAGATATACACAAATTCGATGTGAGATCACAATAAAGGGAACAACAATGGAAAGACAAAGTATGGCAATGTAAACCATGTTTATGACCATGTTGTTGCATCCTTGCATGAATGGGTCACTATTGTAAATGGAAAAGTAACTAGAGCCAACTTTGGTCACCACATGTGGTGGAAGAGTTACCATTCTTTGACCATCACAACCACCCAAGGCACCATCCTCTAATCCAAAATCCATTCCCAATGGTTATAATGTCTTGGACCAGTTGGAAAGAACCCCCGCTCAAATCTCCATCATGGAGTTACTGAAGATCTCACCCACACATAGGAAGATCCTAGAGGAAGCATTGATGTCATCCACTATCCCCATAGATCTTGATGCAAACTAGTTCCAAGCTATGGTCGAACACATCACCATACCACATAGCCTAACATTTTTTTATCAAGACTTCCCAACTTAGCTATCTCACAACTACACACTCCATCTTGAAGTCCTAGTCCATAAAAACAAAGTCAAAAGGGTCTTGGTGGATGGGGGCACTGGTCTAAATATCTATTCTCTCAAGCTAATAAAGAATCTAGGATTCTCCGAGGACATCATTAAAAAAGGTAAAGGTATTATAATCAGGGCATATGATGATCAAGAAAGAGTGTCTCAAGGCACTATTCAACTCCCTATTCAAGTAAGGCCAGCCATCATGGAAATAGCATGCCAGGTCCTTGATCTTGATTTACCTTATAATATCCTCCTAGGACGACCATGGATTCATGGAATGCAAGTAGTTGCATTCACTTTCCATCAATGTTTTAATTTTCCCTATCAAAATCAAGAGGTCATAGTCCATGGTGATCTCGAGCCATTTTATTATTGCAAGAACCTAGAAGCCAAGTACTACAAAATCCCTTAAGTCCCAAAGAATGATGAAGGCCCCACTACTCCATATGTAGACCCATCCACCTTAGCCTCCACTTTTGAGACAAAGACAACCATGATTTCAGACATCTTTGATATCAAAGTCATTATCCAAGATAATGGGTGTGGGGATTTTAAAATGAAAAAGAGTGCCTTTGTAGTACTATTGTTACCTCAATCTCCTAGGTCTCATGGGCAGCCCCAACAAATTGAAACTTCAACACAAACCTTCAAAGCAGACCCCTCCAAATTGAGATGTTGGGGGACCTTAGTCAGGAAGTGGTAGATGAAAAGGAAATATCAATTCTATTGTACCAAGATGAAAGGACCATGTTTGATCTTCCCGTGGATGATAATATCAAAGGAATACAAATAATTTTTAGTATGGGCTATAACAAAAACAAGAAACTTGAGTAGAATGACAATGGTCTGCTAATACCTATCATTCCTAAGAAGTGTATAAGAAATCTTGGCCTTGGATTTACTCCTATGAAAATAACCATACTCCAGTTAGAAAATTCAAAGCTCCTTTTCAGTTACTGGTATTCATAGGTTCACCCCTAGACAACTATACCTTTGACATAACCAATGTGTGTGATGAGGATCCTATAATTGACCTACCCATGCTTTTTGAGGATTCCTCCCTTCTTGTGATTATTAGGTACCTATCTTTTGAGTTGAATGACCAAAAAAATGAGCTAAAAGTTGTCTACCCCCAACTCATTGATTACGACCAACAAGGACCACTGATTCTAGACACATTAAAAAATGATGAGGCTCTCTCAGAATTCATGGGATTGTGGGATACTATCCCATATGGAGGTCACAAAGCTAGACACACATTCCTATTATGGGGAAATGATTGAATCCCTCAGTTGCAAAAGTGAAAATTTAAGAATAATATCTAGGTCTTTGAGTTAAAACCACACTGTGGCACTCTCTAACCCAAAAATAGTAAAAATAAAGGATGCATCCAATGGTAAAAACCTCTTTGAGGCACCAAAGGATGAGGGATTCAATATTCCCCTTAGTGCTATTCATCAAGAGAAGTCAACAGTCTTAGCAGAAAGGTGCAATCTAGTCAACCTAGGAATAGAGGATATGCCACATATCACCTTCTATGCAAAATCACTTTTGACAGAAGAACAAGAACTTCTAGCTACATTCCTAAGGGAAAGAAAGGTAAAATTTGCATGGACCTACACTAACATGCTTAGTCTTAATCCAAAAGTTGTGGTTCACCATTTAGTTATCTATCTAGAAGAAAAACCAATAAGAAAAAAGTGAGAAAGATACATCCACAAATAGCATTATTGGTCAAGATGGAATTACGAAAGCTCCTTGATGTTGGATTCATATGGAAAATTTATTATCTAGAGTGGGTTTCAAATCTCATACTTGTTTCAAAGCCCACTGGGGGCATCTGCATTTGTAAGGACTTCAGAGATTTGAACAAACCATGTCCCAAGGATGATTTCCCTCTCCCAAACATAGAAATTATTATGGATATGACAACGGAGCATGAAATGCTATCACTAATGGATAAATTCTTAGGGTACAATCAAATCATGATAGCTAAAGACAACCAACACAAGACAACCTTCATTTTCCATGGGGGACATACTGCTAGAATATAATGCCATTTGGGTTAAAAAATATAGGAGCTACCTATCAAAGAGCCATGACACTAATCTTCCATGATATGATTCACAAAACTGTGGAAGACTGTGTGGATGAAATATTGGCCAAATCAAAGAAACATTGGGATCACTGAGGAGCATTAAGCTCCATCTTCGACAAGCTAGAAGAATACAAGGTTAGGCTCAATCCAAAAAAGTGTGTCTTTGGGGTACAGTCAGGCAAGTTACTAGGATACATTGTATCTATGAGAGGAATTGAGATAGAACCCCCCAAAGTCAAACCAATTCTCAAGATGGAGGCACCAAGAACCTTAAATCAATTGAGTGGTTTGCAGGGAAGACTCCAATCCATCTGTTGATTCATAGTGCAACTAGCATACAATGATATCCCATATTCTCATCTACTCCATAATGGGTAGTATACAAATGGGAGAAAAAATGTGATCAGGTGTTCAAAAAAATCAAGGAGTACTTACTGACACCACCAGTTCTCATGCAACCTATTCCAGGTAAGCCCTTGATCCTGTATATAATGGTAACAACAACAACCCTTAGTGTTCTCTTAGCATAGCATGATGAAAATGGGAAAGAGAGAGTTATTTACTATATCAATAGAACCATTATGGGACACAAGCTGAATTACACATCCATTGAGAAGGCTTTCTTAGTAGTTGTGTTTGCTGCACAAAAATTCAGACACTATATGCTAACATATCATATAAAACTCATCGCCAAGATAGATCCTCTCAAATATCTACTTACTAAAGAAATGCTCATAGGATGAACAACTAAATGGGTTATGATCCTAACAAAACATGACATTGATTGTGTAGAATAGAATTCCATTAAAGGACAAGTAATTGCAAATCAACTGGAAGAGGCACTGATATATTTAGAGAACCCACTTATATCTGAGTTCCTCGATGAGTCCATATTTAACATAAGCAAAGTAGATCACTAGAAAGTATATTTTCATGGGTCCTACACACAACATGGGTCAGGAGCTAGAATCTTCTTCATTACACCTCAAGGAGATTGCATACCTAAATCATATAAGTTGTCTTTTCCTTGCACAAATAACATTATAGAGTATGACGCTCTCATTATAGGACTTAGAATTGTACTACAATGGCAGATCATGGCAGTCAAAGTCCATGGAGATTTGCAACTAATCGTCAACTAGGTAAATGATGAATACCAAACGAAGGAAGACAAGTTGACCCCATACAAGAAAATAGTATAAAGCCTAAAATAATTCTTCATTAACATCATGTTTGAGAAAATACCAAGAGAAAATAATAGAGCACTAGATGTTATGGAAATAATTGGATTGCTACTGGATATTGCATGCAATGTCCCTAAGCAAGAAATCCTTGTAGAGAAGCTTCTCGTACTAGCATTCAAGGTACTAGAGTCTAAGTTCTTTTGTGAGATCGTTGATCCTGGTGATCCCCAGTATCATGATATATACACCTACTTGAGAATAGGAGTCCTCCCCACTGATACCACCCCGAACCTTAAAAGAACATTTGTCAAGAAATCATCCCGCTTTGTTATCTTAGGAGCCACCCTATACTGTAGGAGTATTGAAGGAATCATTTTACAATTCCTAAATTCCAAGGAAGCTTTGACTAAGTTTTAACTGAGGTACACAATGGTATTTGTGGGTCACATTTGAGTGGTATGACCTTGGCTAAGAAACTATTGAGGACAAGGTGCTATTGGCCTATAATGGAAAAGAAAGCTCTCGACTATGTCTAAAGATGTGTGCAGTGTCAACAACATGGGGATCTCATCCATGCTCCAGCTCAGGAGTTCCACCCAATCATTACACCTTGGCCCTTTTCACAATGGGGGCTTGATCTCATCGGAAAAATCACTCCCACCTCATCTAGTGGACATAAGTTCATCATCATTGCCACTAAGTATTGCACAAAGTGGGTAGAGGCCATCCCCATGGCCTATACTATAGGAAAGAAAGTTTCCAAGTTCATCCTAAACTATCTAATTTATTGCTACGGTGTCCCTCAAGCTTATCTCAGATAATAGGACACCTTTCAAAAACTAGGATGTTCAAGACCTATGCCAAAATTTTAATATCCAACATTGCTTCTCCACTCCATACTACCCCCAAGGTAATGGCAAGATAAGGCTACAAATAAGACCATCTTGAAGATCCTAAAGAAAATAGTCAATGAAGTTGGTCGTGATTGGCACTTATATTTAAACCCCGCCTTATGGGCTTACCAAACAAGTATCCCCATTCCTATAGGTGCAACCCCTTTCTCCCTAGTCTACGAATTAGAAGCTATCCTTCCCATTGAGATCGAGCTCCCATCCTTAAGGATATCACTACAAAACCTCATTATAGATGAAGAATATCGAGTATCATGATTGAACGAGCTAGAGCTATTGAATGAACGATGCATGGATGCCGTGAACCATCTGTAAGTCTATCAGAACCATCTCAAGAGGAGCTACAATAAGAAGATTAGGAGTCAAACCTTTCAAGTTGAAGAGCTTGTGTTGAAAGAGAATAAAAAAAAGTACCAAATCTAGACAACAAAGGAAAGTTTGAACCTAACTAGTTAGGACCCTTCATCATCGTAGCAAGCTACAAATCATGAGCATATCAATTATCAACACCAGACGGTGAACCTCTGCAGGAGCCTTTGAATAGCTCCCATCTCAAAAAGTTTTATGCCTAAAATTTCCAAGGTGTAAATCCAAAAAATTCAAAAAAATATAAAAATATAAAAATCCAAAAAAAATCAGAAAAAGGATTGAAAATAGTAAAGAAAAAAATCATCCTCTAGTGAAAACCACTTTGGTGGCACTTTAGGAAAGTACCTCGGTGAAAACATGGAAAAAAGGTGCCTTGTGTAAATAAGAAACTTCCATCCACCATGATCTCTATGGCTTGTTCTACATCATTCATCCATCCCATTCCATCCATCACCCATTCATGTTTGTATCATAACTTGATCCTGTGTTTGCATCCTGATCCCTTCTAGTACTACTCGGGCCATTTCTATGGTCAATTTTTTCTGCCTATATCAGATTATTCTATTGCATCACGTTGGGGGCATGTTCCTATATCTACATCGGATCGAATTTGTGTATATTCTTGCAATATTCTTTAAAATTAGAAAATCCAAAAACATCCAAAACACATCAAAATCTCAAAAATAGGTCAAAAAGTTTTTTTTAAAAAGAGTCATCTTGTCAAACTATGGGTCTCTAAGCTCTAAATGTATGCAACGTTGATCTTTGATCATCCCCCAAGACACCTAGGTCAGTCCTCTAAGAGTTGTTCATAATAATCTGGCAATCCTTTTGTTCATATCTCATCAATAAATGAGTTTGTGTCAGTTGAACTATATTGTCTCTATGTGTACAACGTAGGCAAGGCTAATCTTTGATCATCCCCTGAGGCCCCTAGGATAGGTCTTTAGGTTAGGCTCTTGGTCAAAATCTTAGAAAACACAAAAACATTGGAAAATTGGAAAATCAAAATAGTTGCAAAACATCTTAAAAAATACCAAAAAATAGCCTCAAAACATTTCAAAACTTCAAAAACATCCAAATATTTGAGAAAATCAATCCATCCCATTTTTTCATTCACCCACAATAAATATTTAGTCATAATAAATGATCATCACCCCCAACCTTTGGTGAAACAATTAGAAACAAGTTCAACAAATCAAAACTGAAAACTCAAATGTCAAGGGTCTCAAGTCTAGGTCAGTAGGTAAACAAGATGGTCAACTCTTGTATTAATAGCCCATCATCCATTCAATCCAAAAATCATCTAATAACATCACATCCTATGATGCATCCTTCCTATAATGGAAATCAACATCAAGCATCACCGTAGATTAGTCTTGGGTAGATGTGTGAATAACATTATCTTGTTTGTTTACTTGATCTTTTTCTTTTGGCATATCTTATTGCACTCATTCCAATGACCTCTCGATGATGTCTGAGCAAAGAGATTTAGAGAGAAAGGAATTGGGAAATGATAATTATCTTTTATTTGTTGTGCTTGTTGGAAACTTTTGTAATATAACCTTGGTCATGCTTACTTTTTTTGGTCTATAGGGAGGATGTTTTAGGTGTCTTATTGACCACATAGGAAGGATTTTTTTTCTATGTTTTGGTCTGAGATATTCGAAATATCTAAATTGCATTTTAAATAAGGTTTTGTATTCCAAGTGTGAATAGGGATACTCCTATATGATTTCCAAGTCAAATTCCATCACACTAGACACAACACCATCCTAGTTCTTTATACCTTGATGCATCGTGCCTATGTGTTTTATCAAACATAAGGTAAGTAATCCCTTTTAAAGTCCCAATTCCTAATAAGCAATATATCATCATCATTCATCGTTATCTCTAATAAAGTCTTGCAAATCATGGACTTGTTGGATCCTCTTGTCACCATCTCATTTCTTCTTTCTTCTCTCCATGCTAACATGGTACCATGATAGTTAATCAAAACATCACCTATGCATCCATCCTACATCCACAAACCATCAACATGACATTGATCATCTCACATGCATTGCATTTAATCATTACATAATATAGATTGGTTATTCTAAGCATCTCATAAACCATACATTTACATCCATTGCATAATCATATAGGCATCATCATATCATCCATATATGCATCATCATATCATACATGACAAAGATACTAAAAATAAAAGGAGCATGTCATAACATCCCATACATCTCATAATTATAACATATAACATCATCCATTTTTGCGTAACATAGATCTATTAGTCTAAGCATCTTAGAATCATTTGCATATCATAAACATTTGAATCCATCCATACTCCATACATCATCATCATAAGAGTACATAGAGATAATTTGAAAATGAAATGCATCCATAACATCCATGAACATCTGCATAATCATCAATCACATATAGTAAAAAACCATGCATCATATCACAACGTATAGAATCACATTGCATATAGAATATCAAAAGTATCCATCCATAATGCATAAATAAAGTAGACACATCACATCATAAATCAATCATATCATATCATATATATATTTCAAAAAAAATCATCACTGTCATGGTACAAATCTAAATCATGTGTATGTATATCAATCAATATACAATGCCCACAGGGCTATCAAAAATAGAGCATGTGAGTCTCAAAAAGAATTGATTGTTGTTGATCAAAAAATGTGTGTAGTAGCTAACCTTGATGGCTGCTCCCCTCACCCAAATGCCTCTCTAGTTGGTCCACTACCTATCTCACCCATGTTTGCTAAGAGTAATCTGACACCCGAGCAACCGAAGGTACAACCTACTGATAATGAAGCTTGTAATACTCTACCTCTCTGATGGCATTGTAGTACATCCACATAGGTACTATCCTCTCCTCGGATGAAGTAGCCATACTCTCCAACTATTGCCTCTAACCGACTTCCTGGGCTAGCTGCAACTCTATTTCCTACCTCTACTAGCACTCATGATCTCTCTCTATGGTAAGTGCCTAGACCTACTATCTAGCCTAGTCCCTCTCTACTATGATCATTTGTAGTTGTGCCAATATCCCCTAAATCTGCCTTATAACTATTGTTTTTGGGCATCCTATGGGTTTGGCTATGGTGGTTGGGGAGGCTAATGGTCCCTCTGCTAATCTCTTGGGGCATCCCTTTGTTGATCTCTTGGCTAATGTGGTTGATGGGGAGGTGGCCCACCTCCCTCGTGTGCTCCAAGAACTTGTCTCACTTACGCTCTCTTAGCAATCCTACCTCGAGGTCTCCTCCATGGAAGTGCTACCCCTAGAACTATCAACCAAAATGGGGGTCTAAACCAATCATCATATGAATGTGAAGTGCATGGATCTGCATGCGCTTGATCATAGGCCCATGGTATAGCTACCAATTGCCAAAAAGATTTAACTATGTCAGACTTTGGAATTGTCCATCCCCATGTGGTCTCTCTAGATTTCCAAGCGAAGATGACCACATACTGATCATCTGGTCAATCCTAAACATAGCCAAACTTCTAGGCTACCCTATCTAGCAGGTAGTGCTCTATCATCGTGTGCTTGTGCACCTACATCAATCAATCTTGTTGAGTATAGAATAACTGCTACATGTCATCATACCAAGTAGGCATATGTAACCAGGACCTCCAGGTGAAAACTGTCATCTCATCAATCACTCTACGCTAGTGGGGTAGACCTAGCCATCCTATGTGCCTCAAAGTAATGCCACCCTTGTATCTCCAAACTACCAAGTCATCGAGCTCTACATCGAGTGCAGTAACCATTGGTCAAAGCATGAAAATGTGCTCCCAAGCCCAGATGTGCAACAATGTAATGCTAATAGCAATAGCTCAGTTATCACAGTAGTCAAACTTGTGCAAATCATGGTATAATGAGGCCAACATCACTAGTCCCCAAGCAAACAATTTCCTCTCCTAAAGAATTCACTCCCAAGCCAAGCCCCACCCCAAACTAAAATATCGACCTTGCCAATCTTGAGCCACTAGCCCACATATAATTTCCATAATAATCAGCTAAAAAGTTGGCACCCGACCTCTATAATACTCTAAATCGATTTGGCCCTTGGAAAGTGTAAGCTCCTTGACCTCCATGATCTCAAAGAATGTGTCACCACCAACATCTACATCATAGATCACATGGTCACTGTGAATTGTAAATTACAGGATGCACCAAACATCCTCTAATGTAATAGTTGCCTCACTGGTAGGAAAGTGAAAGGATGAGGTCTCACTATGCCACCTCTCAACCGATGTAGTCATCATCACTAGGTGGGTCTAGACAATGAACGCATAAGTGACACAATAGAGAACAATCTCCCCCAAGTGCTCCTATCGTAGCTCCTACAAACTGCTCAATCTACTCAGCACCGAGGGTCAATGCACACGTGAAAGCACAAGCTCTCTAATCTCTTGCACTCATGAAGCCACAACATCAAAATTTGAAAAAAATACTGACCCTGTTTGGAGTTTTTGACACAAGAAAAATGAATGCATTGCTATTTGCAAAGGTTTCACCATTTAAAAACTCCAAACAACAATGCTAGACCCTTTGAAAATGAAAACCAAGCCACAAGGTCACTATTTACACTAGTAGACCCCTTTGACCTAGAAACCCTAATCTTAAACTAGACTGTGATATCGCCATTTGGAGTTTTAATGCCCTAAAGTTAAATTGTGATGTAGCATCGCAATTCACACAAGTGGCACTATATGAGCCCTAGCATCACCAATTTTGCACTTTGATCATTGCTATATAGTGACACTAGAGACTTTGACTTTTCCAAATGTAAAAAATGCACTTAAAAATTAAATTACAAAGTCGAGTTAGGGTCACATACCATTGGTCTTGCACCTGGAGGTCTCGAGTACACCCGGACTCGCTCGAAAATGTGTCGAGGAAGAACTCTTTGTGCCATTTTGTAGGAGGGTCAGAGCTCAAAAACCTAGAATTCTCAAGGTGTGAATACAAAAATGAATGGAAAGTGACCCCTCCAAGGCTATTTAAGCATGAAAAATAGCTTTTTTTGCCCTGATTTAGCCGCCAAACTAGGGTTTTTCCCCGACACCATTTTTTCCAAACCAAAACTCATTTCACATCTTTTTTTTCACATTTTGGCATATTTTCAACATTTTGGAGCCTTTCTGGACCCATCGGGCAACTTGTCCTCTTTTTTTGAGAAATCTCCCAAAAATCCAAATTTTTGCCTGATCTCTCGAGGGGGCAATATAACAGCGTAATTCTTCTCTTTGGGGTAGTAGTGGGGCATCCAAAATTTAAAAAAAAAATCAATTTTGATCTTAGCAAGGTTATTCTTTGAACCAACACAATAGGTACATTGCTTCAAAGAGGGGCAAAATGTAGATCAAATTATCCTGATCGATACCGTGCACTTGATTCTAATTCACTAACACTAATTCTTCCTTAATCACTTCTTTACTAACCAATTAAGTGAATAATCCTTATTTAATTAATTCATCAAGATTCCTCTTTTAATAAACTTTATTTGATTAAATTTAATTTTCTTCTAATGTTCCTCCTTTGATTAAATAAATCATTTTATTTAATTAAATCCTAAGGTCATCTCTTTTAATTGAATAAATCAACTTTATTTGATTAAATCTAATGTTCTTCATTTAATTGAATAAATCAAATTTATTTAATTAAATCTCTAATCTCCCAACTATCCTCTCATTTGATTTAAATAAATCTAAATATCTAAATCAAATGTCAAATCAACTAATTCCATCTAAGTTAATTAATCACAAATTAATTAGCCCCTAAACCCTCCATTCCTCTAGCTTTTGCAACTTGCACATATAAATCAATTTATTTGATTTATAAACTCCTCTCTTTTCACTCAAATGTGGCATATTCTTGGAATATTCAACCAATTTGAAATCTCCCTCCCAAAGGACTTTTTTCCTCCAACTTGGCATTTCAGCCTCTTACATATCCTCTTCTTGAGCCACCTTGGCATTAACTCCTCTTTCAACTCTTCTTACACATGCCATCTTTTGAATTTAAAATTCCACCTACATGCATTTAACATGTACATTGTTCAAAATGTGCTCCACCTCCCTTCATTAGCATGTTGACAAGTGGCACAAAGTCATTAACTCAAGTTTAATCCCACATTCTTCCTATTTCTTATTCCTCCATCCTTCTTTCCTATAAATAGAGGAATTCTCTATTGATTTGAGACACAACTTCATGCAAGGTTACTATCTACATATTTGAGAAAGTTCATCCACATTTTCATCCAAGTTTTCATCAAAGATCAATCAATCATCATCAAGATTTGCAAGGAATTGGGAAAGGGATTCTTTTCACATCAAAGAAGCACCAAGTCCCCCATGGGATGCTAGTTTGAGTATTTTGAATAATATTTCATTAGCTTCTATTGGATATTTTACTTTATTTTTTTGTTCATTATTTTTGAATGAATTTCATGGGGAATGTTTGTTATGTAGACATGGAAAATATTCTGACATACTTGATCCTGATTACTAGCACCATTTCATCCTAAATCATCCTTCAATCTAACCATTTAATCGAATACCCTTCATTAAATTCATCAATTTTCCTCTCTTAATTAAATAAATCATTCTATCTAATTAAATCTTTCTCCCTTGTTAATTAACTCAACCAATCTGATCTAATTAACCCTATTTCCCTATTTAATTAAGTAATTCATTTTATTTGATTAAATCTCTAAATTCCACCTATTAAATTAAATAAATTAAAACCTTATTTAGTTTAATCTAACTTCATCCCCCTTAATTAAATAAATCAAAATATTTTATTTAATTAATCTTTGTATCACATTCTTCTCATATTTGATTTAAATTAACCTATAAATCTAAGTCAAATTTGTCACATCATCTAATCCTTTATTAAATTAATTAGCCTTTGATTAATTTAATCCTAATCCATGTCACATCATCTAGCTTTTGCCACTTGCACATGAAAATAGATTTAATTCATTTATTAAATCTCTATTTTCTCTCAACAAGGCATAATGGAGGAATATTCTCTCAAATTTGAATTCAAATCCAAGTGGACTTTGTCCTTCCAACAAGGAATTTACTTCACCTAACAAGTCCTTTTTCCTTGAGCCAAGTGGCATTTAAGGTATTTCTTTTCCCTCTTACATGTCATTTCACCATTTTAAGATATCACCTAATTTCATTTATGGGCACATTCATCAAAATGTGAACATCCCTCATCCATTCTCATTTGGACAAGTGGCACCTTTCCATTAGTTGAATGTTAGTCCCACATTGCTCCATTTTGGGTGTTTCTCCATCCTATCATTCTATAAATAAGAGGCTTCATTCCTCATTTCATCATCCACAATCCAAGTAAAATTATTATAGTCATTTTTAGATCCATCCACAATTTGAGCAAAGTTATTATACTCAAATCCATAGCAATTTTCATCCATTTCATCAAAGTCTTAGCTAGGTTATGCATTTTTTTATTATCTTGGAGCACACTTCAATCTTCAACAAAATGGATCACTTCTTCATCAAATCACCAAGGCTTGCATAGGAGTTGGGAAAGGGCCAATTTCCACATCAAATTGGCACCAACTCCCCAAAGAGATTAAGATTTTGCTTTGTATTTGAATAGGATTTAATATCTTTGGTTTATGCTTGTTTATGTTCTTCATTTCATTCCTTTTCCTTTACAATTCAAATGGATTTCTAGGGGAATCATGATACTAACTTTCATTTGATCTAATATGGGGTTTTTTTCTTGTGTTTATGCAAGTTTGAAATCTTGGTTCACATTTTGGTGCTAGAAGGAGGGCAAACCAAAAGTTCTAATCACATTTTTTCACCAAATTCCATGCTTTTTTGTTGTTTTTATCTCTATAGGGAACTCCACCATTGAAAAACTAGTGTTGCAATTTAGAACCGCTAGGACTCCAACATCACTGTATCAAATGGCTATAAACTCCAAACTCTGATGCTCTATGTTTCCCACCTAAGATTCAAATTTCCAAAGTGCACTACTGAGCCTTTTTCACCCACTAGAATCTTTCTCAACTTCAAACTCCACTACTAGTTAAAATAGGGATGCCTTCATGCTCTCTATCCCTACTGCAAAGAGATGCTGACAGACATGCAACGCTTTATAGCACTGCTGGAAATTTTTAACTACACTTCCTTCACAGGTTCCACCGCTGGACAGAAGTAAAAAGTGAAAATTAGTTTTATGACATGTGCTTTTTTTCAAATTTTGATCATTTGGATTATTCTTTGACCTCCTGACCTCTGTTTTTGTAGATCTGACTAGTTTTCTTATAGGTTGGCTTGATTAGAAGTAAAGAAGAAAAGAGGCATGATGATATCATCATTTCATGATACCAAGTGTTTTTTAACACTTTAGTGTTTGCTTAACACTCTAAGAGAACTCACTTTTTTTATGTTAAGAAATCTTGTTATCTTTCATTCTTAGGACCTACTAATTTTCCTTTTGGGCTCTAAAAATAACACTTCAATGTCTTGTTACAAAAGGGCTTAAAGTGAACTTTAGGACACAAACTTACTAGAGTTGGTTTTCAGATTTAACAATTGAACAAGGCAATCTTCACATTTCCTTTGGTGCTATAAAAAGAAATCACTCTTTTGCTTTTTGGGTTTTAAAAAGGACAAGTGCTACTTTTTTTTGTGATTTCTTACTCAAATTAACACCATTGAAAGGATGTATGTGCTTCTCTCATGCCTCATGGTGATCTTGAGAATCAAAAGGATTTTTGGTGGTCTTAAGTTGGGTAAAGTAATTACCTCCGCACTTCATTTTGGGATTAAAATTGAACACATCTTACAAGTGTGAGTGGAACATATTGTGTGTGTTCTCCCTTTTTTGCTAAACAAAGGTTGATCGAACTACGAATATGTTTGCTTGCCTTTTTTTATCTTAGAGGGCCTTCCTTCGGGAAAAAGTACTCACCCAAGGGAATGACTCAACTAGTAACACTCTAAAGCCAAGAGTATTTCCAACTAGGATATAAAACTGGGTACTAGAAAAAAAGCCAGGATCATGTGGTTGGCTCTGATGAGAAGGGAAACAATGGTCCCTCACCTCAATGGTTCAACTCCTATGAAAAAAAAGTCTAAATTAAAGCCCTTGTTGTAGAAAGCCCAAAATCCCTATCTATTTGTTGGTGCAAGAACAGTCATTCTGAATCTGCTCCACACTTTTATGATTTTTAGTAGAAATGGAAAATATGACATGGGAGTTTCATGGGTACTAATGCTTGGCTGTCCTGAGAAGTGAGTGTCGTGGAGGGGAGCAAGTGGGGTCAAGCATCTAACCATTCACTAAAAATAAGCATAGCTGGACTTGTCTAAGTGGGGACTCAAAAAATATAGTCTTTCATATCCATAGGATTGTGCTTGTTCTTGGTTACAAGACACTTTTCTTGTTCAAAAAAATTTGGAAACAAACATTTAACATTGTCATCAAAACCTCAAACCCTTTAGGAAGCAAATACAATTGATCAAATTCATGTGTTATTGCTTGCCCTTGGGATTTTATCCTTAGAGGTTTCTAAACACTTGGATTTATATCTCAATTTTCTTAATAAAGTTAACATTAGGTAACTCTTGCTTTGATTTCTCTGATTTCCACATAATACACTTTGTGGGATGAGAAAAAATTAAAACATTAGACATCTAGTTTGAAAGCCTAATCAAGAAGTGTTTGTGGTAAAATGAAATCATTAAGAAAATACTAAAGACAATTGAATCATACACATGTATCCCAAATGATTTCACGCAAGATCAAGATCAAGAAACTAAAGGTAAAAGCTCTTAGTATAAAAGATCAACAAAAGAATCTCTCAACGCTATACGAATTTAGACAAAGATTGCTTTTTAACTTATACAGGAAATCTTCAAGAAACAATCCTGGTTTGTACTCATTGTATTATTGTCAAAACCAAAATCTTTTTAGGGAGTTTGAGCATCTTATTCAGAGAAAAGCATGTTCTTAAAAAATGAGGTCTAGTAAGCAAGTATCTTTTTTAGGTAAACATAAGATCAAAATCAAACCTTCATCCATCTTTGAACATCAAAACCAAAATCATCTCATCATCAACTCTTTGAAAAACTTAGAAAAATCCTCCATGTTAAACTTTGGGCATATCATTTGAAACCAATCCAAAATCATCTGGTTGATTAGATGTATGTGGATGCATCTTCTCCACATATTTAGTCAAATTATCAAATCTTGTGAACAAATTCATCCCTTGATAAGATCTAACATCTTGGGATTTAGGAGTTCATTATCCAAAATCAAATCAAACCAATCAAAATCATCTTGTTTGGATAGGTGTGCTTAGATGAATCCTTCTTCTCACTCCTAGAAAAATTAGCATCTTTTGAACAAAATCTACCCTAGGACAACATCCAACCTCTTAGAGTTTATGAGTTCACCATCAAAATCAAAATCCAAATCAAATTAATCCCAAAGAAAACATCAAAATCAAGTCCTAAAGTTTAACATACCCTTCAAGTTTTTCTCAAAGAGTTCCAATCATCCATCAAACACCCATCTTACATCCATATCATTATCATCCTTTGATCTTTAAATCACCCTAAAAATTTATCTTTTGTACCTAAAGATATATCATTCTAAAATAATTAGAGGTTCATCTCTCATATTCTTGAAAAATTTATCCCTATTTTATGGTGCAAACTAGATCTCAACACAAAAAGGACATGGAATCCCACAAAGAAACATCAACCTCAAGTGATCTCAATCAAACCAATACCGACATGAATCTTGTTGGATCAAGCAATCCTACGACCAATATTTCACTCCCTCAAGACCATCAAGAGGATGGACAAGTAGAAGACCTCACAAAAAACCCTATTGATATGACCCAAGATGAGATCAATGATGGCTCAAAATCCTGAAAATCATAGGATTGTTAACATCATGATGAAACTTCATCGTCAACAATACATGCTCAAACTATTTAAAAAAGGGACTAAACTCCCTTCTGATTATGACATGAGCACTATTATGGAACCACCTTCAACATCATTCACACTTCCCATATCATCCACACACCCCATCACATCAACATCCCAATTTCAAAATATCACTCAACCCATCTCCCAAATCACATCATCAATTGCTCCAACTCAACCGATCGTTAACAAAGGGAGTGCACTTCTCAATACATTGCAAACACACCCTCTTGTAAACAATCAAGACATGGATGCAAACACTATTTTGGGTCAAACTGTCCCCCAAAATCCATCAAACCCATATTTCCTCCTCACCTTTCATAATGACCCATCATCATAATCATTTAATGCAACACCGCAAACCTCTCTCCCCATAACCTCGCAAGGAGAGGGAGACATATTTGGACTAGGGGGCATCTTTGACACTACATCTACATCATTCCCCTAAGGGAGTATGCCACACACATTTCCACCACTTCCTCCCTTACCAACGATATCAACATCATCTCTTAGTTTGGGGCTTCCCCCTTTACAAAATATCAATCAACAAAATCAAATCAACCCGCTAATTGCTAATCAAAATATCTTATCATCGACATCACAACAATAGATGACAACCATCTCAACAATGCAAGTCACTACCATCACATCATCAACCATCCCCTAGGTATCTCAAAACATGGTCTCTCAAGGACCAAGCATATCAATCACACCATCCACCACCACAATCCCAATCATTGACACAACGGTGCCTCTCACCACAACAAGCACCATTCTGTACCCACCTTTGCCACCACCACTACCAAACATGAACACATCAAACCAATATAGTATTGTGTTGCAAGCAGCTTAGCAAGCTACATATCAAAAGGCACTCTACCAAGTACAAAGACAACAAGCTGTGAAATTAGCTGCTCATCAAGCCATGCAAGCTACTCAAGCTACCCAAGCTACATTACAAGCACAATAAGTGTGGCAAGAATAACAGGCTACTCAAGCCCAAATATTATTACAACAACAACAACAACAAGCTTCACAGGCACAAGCACAAACTCAAGATGCACAAGCACAAGCACAAGCTTAGGCTCAAGCTCAAGCTCAAGCTACATAGGCACAAGCACAAGCTCAAGCTCAGGCTAAAGCACAAGCCCAAGCCCAATATCAAGCACAACAAACACAAGCACAAGCACAATATCTAACACAACAACAAGTAGCATAACAACAAGAATATCAACAAGCACTGAAGCAATACCAAGACAACAGGAAGTAGCCCAATTAGCAGCTCAACAACAAGCATTATTGGCTCAACAACAACAGAAAGTTAAACAACAGGCCTTAATAGCACAATAGCATTAGGACCAATAACAAGTGTTGTTGGTACAACAATAATTATAGGCATAATTGGTGCAGAAACACATGCAAACACCATCCATCAACATACCAACCAATCCACCCATCCCACCAACAATTGAACCACCTCAAAACACTTTCATTCCACCCCCTGATCCACAAAATGATGTAACGACACAAATCAAGTTGCTCTCACAACAAGTGCTTGATCTTTAATCAGGGTGAACCATGAAAACACCCAACAACTTGTGTCCTTATCCATTTGAAAAAATCCTTGTAATGAAACCATTCTCGAAGGGATTTGAGATCCAAAAATTTGACAAATACCATGGGATTGGAAATCTTGAAGATCACATCAGGGAGTTTTAGGTTCATTGCATGGAAGTCACATATAAAGATACCTATCTAATGTGGTTGTTTCCTAGAAGTTTGGTAGACCAAGCCATGGACTAGTTCTCTCACCTCCCTCTAGGCCTCAAAAAGTTCTATGAAATCATAGATGCATTCATCAAAAAATATGCATTCAATATTTTGATGGATGTTAGTCTAGAGGAACTATCAGCTTTGAAAAAGGGAAAGAATGAATCATTTGCTTCATTTGTACAATGATGGTGATCCAAGGCCAATCAGAGAAAATGGGCCATTTCAGAAGAACAACAAGTGTGCACTATCATCTCCAACCTCAACAATGCCTTCGCTTTCCATCTCAAAGTCCAAGGGATCACCACATATGATTAGTTGATCTCCAAGGGGCTCAACGTTGAATGAGCCCTTGCTACACAACCAACAACACCAACATATCGTGATCAACAAAGAAACCACCCAGCTTCAAACTATAATGAAACACCTTGCACATGGGAAAGAAACAAAAAATTACCAATGATGGTGTTGTCGACACCAACATTATCATCAGTACACCTCGACAAAACACACTCACACTGCAACAACAACCCCAAAGCCACCATCAAAACAATCACCAAGCCAACATAATAACTCAATAGCCAAACAATCAGACCATCAACAATGTCAATAATCAAAGGGGGTCACCCCAGTGAAACAAGAACTCCTCCAAGCAGAAGTATACTACCCTTGGGGAACCACTCGAGGTTATCATGAAGAAATTGATAAACGAACACCTCATCAAGGCTCCCACCTATGAGAATTATCAGGAACCAGATGTAAAACCACCCTGGTATAACAAAACCTAGTTTTGTGACTTTCAAAAAATCAAAGGACATACCACTAACAACTACATGAGGTTGAAGAACCTGGTCCAAGACCTCATTGATCAAAAAATCATAAATGTGGAGCAGCCAGCTAGAAATCAGAACCTCAAAATCTACACAAATCTGATGCCTAACCATAACAACAAAGGGAACAATAACACTAATAAGGGGAAGGGTACCTTCAAGAGTGTGAATCATGTGTATAACCATGTCATCGCATCCCTGGATGAATATTGTGCTACCATCACCATCAAAGGATCCCATGTTGATTATGGAGTCACCACAAGAGGTGAAAAAATTACCATTGCAGGGTCATCTTAGCCAAATAGAGCACCCACGCCCAACCCAAGATCTGTTCCCAGTGGCTATAATGTCCTTGATCAGCTAAAAAGAACCCCAACACAAATCTCCCTCATGAATTTGCTAAAAATTTCATCCTCCCACAAGAAAATCCTTGAGGAAGCATTGGTTTCATCCACTTCCCTTGTAGATTTTGATACAGAACAATTCCAAGCTATGGTTGGAAACATCATCACTTTGAATCTCCTTACGTTCTCCAATCAATATTTCCCTCTTAGCCATCTCACAACTGTGCACTCCATTTAGATGTCCTAGTGCATAAAAATAAATTCAAGAGGGTCTTGGAGGATGAAGGAGCAGGTTTGAACATTTGTTCCCTCAAGCTCATTAAGAACCTAAGAATCTCAGAGGATTCCATCAACAAAGTCAAAGGAATTACAATCAAAGCATATGATGATCAAGAAAGAGTGTCCCAAGGCATAATTCAACTCCCTATTCAAGTAGGGCCAGCTATCATGGAAACCACCTATCAGGTTCTGGACCTTGACTTGCCTTATAACATTATCCTAGGACATTCTTGGATCCATGCAATGCAAGCAGTAGCATCAACCTTCCATCAATGTTTCAAATTCACATATGAAGGCCAAGAGGTCACCATCCATAGAGATCCCAAACCATTCTCTTACTGCAAGAACCTAGAGGAAAATAACTACAAAATCCCTCAAGTACCAAAGAATGATGAAGGCCCATCAACACCATACATTGATCCAACACTGTCACTTCCACTTTTGTGACAAAGACACATCTCACTCCCACCATCCCCACCATCTCTGATATCAAATTCATCATCTAGGACAATGGTTTTGGAAACTATACAATTCCCAAAAATGATTTTGTGGTAGGAGAGTTACCACAATCTCCTAGATCACGAGGATGATCACAATAAAATGAAGCCTCCACATCCCAAAATAGATATTCCAACTTTAGAAGTTGGGGAGGCCTCAACCAAGAAGTAATAGAGGAGGATCCATCCCATCTCCAATACCAAGATAACAAACCAGTAGCTAATCTACCTATGGATGACAGTAGTAAAGGTTTGCAAATGATGCTCGCAATGGGCTATGATAGAAACCAAAAACTAGGGAAAAACGACAATGGGCTTCTAATACCCATCATTCCAAAGATGGGAATGAGAAATCTTGTCCTTGGATGTACCCCTCCGAGTATAACCATATGTGGCTGAAATCACCCAGTTAAAAAGGTCAAAACTCCTCAACAAATGGTGGCTGCCCTACAATTGCTTGTATCTACTAGCCTACCCTTAGACAACTTCACATTTGACATAACTGAAGTCTATAGTAGTAGTGATGATGAAGATCCCACAACCAACCTACCCATGCTCTTCAAGGATACCACTCCTCTCATGATTAGTACTATATCATTTGAGCCCACTGGCCATCAAAACCATGAAATATTCTTGGTCTACCCACAACTCATCAATTATGACCAATGAGGACCACCAATTTTGGACACATTCAAAAATTATGAGGCACTCTTAGAATTCATGAGACTACGGTATAATATTCCATGTGGGGATCACAAAGTAGGATTCATCATCGAACAAAATACACATGCATACTATGGGGAAACGATTGAATCCCTCAGTCGCAAAAGAAAAAAAATAAGAATAATCTCTAGGTGCTTGAGTGAAAACCACACTATAGCACTCTCTGACCCAAAAATAATAAAAATAAAGGATGCATCCAATGGTGAAAACCTCTCTGAGGCACCCAAGGATAGGGGATTCAATCTTCCTCTCAAAGCTCTCCATCAAGAAAAATCAGTGGTCCTAGCCGAAAAATGAAATCCAGTTAATTTGGGAATAGAGGAGACCCCACACATCACATTCTATGTAGAATCATTACTATCAGAGGAACAAGAGCTCCTAGCAGCCTTCTTGAGAGAGAGATAGGTTAATTTTACATGGAGCTATGGGGACATGCCTGGGCTCGATCCCAAGATTGTGGTCCATCACTTAGTAGTCTACTCTCAAGCAAAACCTGTTAGACAAAAACTAAGGAAAATGCACCCTCAGATTGCTCTGTTGGTCAAGATGGAATTAAAAAATCTACTAGATGCAACATTTATATAACCAATTGACTATCCAAAATCAGTGTCAAATATGGTTCCTATCTCAAAGCCTGATGGAGGCATCCGAATTTGCACGGATTTCAAAGACCTAAACAAAGCATGTCCAAAAGATGATTTCCCATTGACTAACATTGACATGATAGTAGACATGATAGTAGGACATGAAATTATTTCGCTAATGGATGGTTTCTCCAGGTACAACCAAATAATGATTGCTTTTCCCAAATCTACTCTCAGGATTACCACTTCTTGTTCAAGCCTTGAGCATTCATCAATCTTGCTTTACACCATTATATTCAGAAAATCTTCAATTCTCTTCTCTTTTTCCACTTGTACCTTCAATCCGGTGATCTCTTCATTTTCTTGTTTTAATTGCTCGCTTACTTCGTTATGTCTTTCTTTGAATTTCTTCAATTGCTCTTTCAATTTCTTGATGCATTCATTTTCCTCATCAAGATTTTCTTTCAAATCTCTATTTTCATTTTCAGCATTTTCAAGATCTTCAAGAGTTGTTAGGAGTTCTTCTTTATCATCCATTTATCCCATCTTCAAGATCAACCTCGATTTTTTAGGCTTCTTCGAAGGAACCTGGCTCTAATACCAATTGTTGAACACCCAAGATACTAAGGGGGGTGGTGAATCAATATCTTCTTAAACTTATTGAACATACACCATCCAAATACTCCAATGCATATAACAATAAGAATGAGCAAGATCATTAGTAGAACATAAAATCACACAACACATTAACACCATGATTTTTACATGGAAAACCCAAATGGGAAAAACCACGATGAGGATTAGCTCACAATATGATATAACTGGTTATAAGATATTAAAAAGGGTGGCTCACTGCTAGGACTCATTGTACAAAATGGGAGGCTTAATGCCTACAAAGATACAATGTGGAAATGGCTTACAACTAAAATATGAAATGATAAAGTTACACCTAACAAGTTTGGATTTAGTTCCTTTGATGCTCAATAAACTGACTTTACACACTTCTTCTGACAAACTCGCATACCAGTAGATATGTATTCACCTTGATTCATCTTCGCATACTTATCTATCTATTTCAATCTCAAAAACTATCCAATATATATAACTAACTCATCCACAAGCATCAATTAGGTTGGCCTACTTAGATGCAAACCTTATTCACCAAAAATATTAACTATCGGCTTCAAGCTTGTACAAAAATTTTCCAAAAAAAATTCAAGCACGTAGTATGCTACAAAATGTCGGCATGGACCTAAGATAGGTCACAAATACATCCACAACACAAAATTAATTCATTAGAACATCAACTATTGATTAGGTCGACTAGGGATAGACTTGATAACAAAATAAAACAATAGAGTGATGTTATCTTGCCATACGAGCACCTATACACATAAAATTCTAAATTTACAAGCTTCTAGTAAACAAGAACCATCTCCCAAAACCACAAGTTATGATATTCATCAATGGAAGATTTCTGACCAAAATACTGAAGGATAATAATTATTTCTGCATGTCGATTCAAAATACTAGATCAAGCTTAAAATTATGGTGATGTAATTATAACTCATATAACCTGGTGACATCAATGACAACCAAAAAGTTGCATATTGATATGTTCTTCATTCTTCCAACAGCCTTGGGGTTATCATTTTGAAAATATTTGAAGAAATATTTCCTTTCAATAGAGAGGATGGTTTATTACTTTGTCTATGTTGTGAAGTGTAAAAACACTCATCAACAAAATTGGCACTAGGAGGGAAATCTTAAACAAAATTTGGATTGTATAGGATCATTTTATTCTAATAGGTTTTTAAGAATACTCATATTTAAATTGAACCAAGGATAATTTCATGAGCTTGGATCCCCTACACGAGCTAGAAGAGTTACAATAGAGGTCCATTCATCGTTAGCTCTGCCTCATACTTCCACTTCATCAACCTCTTCCATTTCAACATCACCTTAATCTCATATTCCCTCTTTTTTACCACAACCATCACATCGACCAATGGCTTGGTTACCAAAAAATCCCTAGCATCTCACATTTAATAACTATCATGAAATTCCCAAGAACCCTAAAAATATTTGTTATGAGTTTCAAGTTAAGGACCCCAATAAGACTACCAAGAAGCATATCAAGATTTTTTAGGGAGCTCTTGCAAATATGAGGACAAATCACGAGGATATGGCATGAAGGATCTTTCCTTATTCTTTTAGGGAATAGGCCTTTAGTTGGTTTACTCATCTACTAGTAAATTCAATCCAAACTTGGGAAACCCTAAAAGATGATTTATTGGGGAAATACATCATCCATATCACCCTAGCTGAGTTATACTAGTATTTTTTTGTAGTAAAAAAGAAAGACAATGGGCCCATAAGATCCTTTAACAATAAGTTTCATAGGGCTTATAATAGTTTCTAGGAACATTACAATATAGATGATGAACTAGTGAGGCAAGTCTATTATGTATCCTTAGATGATCTCACTTTGGTCTTTTTGAATAGAATCAATCCTATTCCAACTTCATTGATGTGGGAATATGTTGAAGTTTTTTAAGTTAGCACTAATTTAGGCCAAAATTTATTAGGGAAAACCAACTATTTAGGAGCACCAAAAAGATCAAATCAAGTCCAAGGAATAAGTCAATATTTGGCTCATTATACCCCCATCATGAATTAAATTCCTCAAAAGTATTTTCATCTGGGTGCTCCATTAGGTCAAGCCCCACCATTGCAAGGTCACTATGTTTACAAAATTGTGTTCCTTCAAGAACGCTTGAAGAGAAGGATGAAATTAAGGAGGTAACCAAACAAATGAGGAAGCTAATTTCTTAAGTGACTTACCTAAGAAATCAAAAATATTAGTTGTAGATTTCTCAAAGGAACTACTAGTTTAATTACACCCAAAATGAGGGTAGAATCAAAATTAGGGACAAAACCAAAATTATCAGAGGTAGAACCAAACTTGGAATACTCACCCAAAAAATGGAGGAGTTCTATCACCACTAGACCAACCAGCCACATCTAAGAATAAGCCTCTAGGACAAGTGTATCTAGCTGAAGTTGCAATGTCAAATTGGTGTACACTTCATAATACAAATCAGCATTATCAATTGAACTGCCAAGAGTTTCATGTTGCAACCAAGATTTTATATTTGGAGGTACAAAATACATAAAGTACATAGACCTCTACCTCTTATGAAATTGTTCCTTCTACTCCATATGATATTGCCTTGGTACTAAACAGTGATCCTTTTCTAAAGGAAGATGAAAATGAACTAGAATACGAAGACTCTCTCAAGCCTTTGTTCAAAACTTTAACTATCTACAATGAGGAGGATGATGTGTAGATGTTGCATCAAAATTGTGAGGCATACAATTTGTGAAATTACAAGACCAAAGTCCCATTCACAACCTCTACTCCTCCTAATACTATTGGCATGCCTCCAAATTTGAATGCTAGTAATAATATAGCACCTCCCAAGGTACCCACTCAGTCTTTATCATGTGGGAGTCTCACACCAAATAAAAATTGCACAAATGGGGAATATGTTGTAGAGGAAATGAAGAAGATGAAGGAAATCCTCTCTATCTTTGAGTTGTTGAAAGTATCGAAGGTTAAAAATGCATTATTTAGTTTCATTAATAAAATTTATGAATTTGAAGCATTATCCAATGCACCTGTAGTTGAAAATTTTCAAGAAAAAAGGAAAGATAAAATTTAGATATCACATGTGGACACACTAGTCACCCTTTTTAAAGATAAGAAAGATTCATCACTATTCTTATTAACTCTACATATCTTTGGAAATAATATACAAAACTATCTATTTGATTCAAGCACATCAAGTAATGTAATCCCCTTAGTAGTCTACAAGGCACTAGGTCTCAGTCCTACTTCTTTGGTGAGGCAAGTCACCTAGTTAGATAAAATTGAGGTTAATGTCATAGAAGTGAACCACATCCACATGAAGCTTGCTTCAAACCCTTGAGTCCAATAATGGATTGGCATTCAAGTTTCATACATACCTAATATGTACGGAATGCTTCTGAGTTGGGGTTGGACTAGAATGTTGAATGGGTATATGTCAATCAAATTTTCTCACATTTGGCTCTCATGGAGAGGTATGGCTAACTAGATTCAAGTAGAAATAGAATCTCATATGAAGAATATGATTACATAGTACAATCAAAACAACAAGATATTTTTTTTGAAGAATATCTTTGTGTGTATTCTTCGATAGCTTTATAGACTAGTGAAATAATGGTGTTGTATTGTATGATGCTACCTATTAAGGATCTAAGCCAATTTCTAAGTAGCACCAAAGCATGCATTGGGACTGATGAGGATCTCCAATAAGATGATGAGGGTGGTATATTTGATGGATTCCAAGAATTCATCACCAAATGTGTTAGTTATCAAACAATCTTAGGAAATAAAGTAAATTTTGATGACTTATTATTGCCATGCTAGTGTAGAGTTCATGATGCATCACATTTAGAGTTTGAATGCTTCTTATGTTAGACTGCAACTAACAAGATAAAAGAGTAGTTGAATCTTCCTAATTTCAAGAGTAATATGGAGGAAAAACTAGTGCAAGAAGAATATCCTTGTAAATAGGTACCACCAAGAGTAGATAAAGTAACATTAAGTAGTGGTAATAAGGTCAAAATTTGGAGATTAAGATTTGATGGCTCTCAATAAAAACAAGGAATAAGGGTTGGTTTCAAGTTAATCAATCATAATGGTAAGATGTTCTTCATAGTCCATAGGTTTCAATTTCATTGTACAAACAATGTCACAAAATATAAGGCTTTAGAGCATGGATTGATGATGGAAATTTGGAAGAAAGCCAAAGTCTTACAGGTTTTTGGAGACTCAAAACTAGTGGTGAAGAAATTAGGAAAGCAATATTTTTTCATGAAAAAAGATTAGAAAGTTATCCACATTGTGTGTGGGACTTGATAGAATTTTTTGATACCTTCAATATCTAATTCTAGTTCCTAGAAATATGAACCATGATGCTGATGTGTTGGCCTAGGCTACAAGTGCTTTTCAACCATTATCCCTATCTAGCCTAAAGAATTTCCTAGTTGAGATAACACCTACTTCTTGTAATAACATTTGTAGATCAAAACTTAACTAACACAATTAAATTCACAAATTACACATCATCACGCATATAAGGATGAAACATGCTCTACAATTAAGAATAGAAATAATAAATTACATTAAATAAATAATCTAGAGTACATGTGCCATTTACAAGGAAATTTATATGGGAACATTTCCCTTACAATAGACCTCTTGGTTGATAAAAAGACTATAGAATGAACTAAAACTATAGCCTTCCTGACAGGATCTTTTCGACCTTTGGAACTTCTTCAACCATATCGAGGGTGAGAAAATTGTGCAAGCACATTTCCACCCTACTACGAAGTGAGAAACTTCCCCATAATTCTTTAGTCCATCAAAGAATACTCAACCCAACATGAGGAAAAATAGCAATGCAATACTAAAATGGAGTAATGGAATATGTGTAATAAGACATTTCAACATCAAGAACATCACAAATATTACACCAACACCATCATCATGCTTGATGCTTGTGCACATACATAGTCAGTCAGGAAAGCTACATGTTAATTTACCATCAATGTTACTAAATCCATCATTTCTAGAAGCATCAAATAAATCTTTGCAAACTCTAGTTTACTAATATAATAATATGTCTATAAGGAATCAAAATTTCAATATACTTTCCATAAATGCATAAAATAAATGTAGTGGATTCATATAATAACATACAAGTATAGAGCATGGAAGTAAAATATACATTATTAAAATAAAGAAGGTATAGCACATGTATGTATGTATATACATATATATGGGTATATATATGAGTATACATTCTTATGTAAAGAATTTTCATTACCACATCACCTCCTTTTCATTTATCATGAGGAAACATGTTTAACATATTCAACCTTGCATCAAGTAATGGTTCTACCCTTCAGACAAATCTACTTAGACATCAAGTTATGTGGCCAACAATATTCATATGAAGGTTGATAGAAAGTTTCCCATTGAAAAAATTAGATACATGCAGCTTCTTACTGGTAGTTATAACTTAAGAGTATAACTTCTTGATGGAAATCTAGTTACCATGCTAGACTCAAATAGATCTAAGATCTCATACTTCTTGAGGAATACTCAATCTTTAGTAAGAGTTAGATAAAATTCTAGTGAGTTATCACTTGTCTTCTAAATACATTCATAATGAGAAGAGTTTTCAAATCCCTTTTGGATTAGAGATAGTTTCATTGGTTTCGTCACTCTAGCAAGATCATTTAACATTTCTTAGAATGATATGAAACACCATCTTTTTTAGTCTATTACTTCAATTTTTACTTAATAACGATGGGTGTATGTGTAAATATATATAGATTGAAGTGGAATTTTAGCTTCAACCTTGAAATTAAAATAATTATTTCCACAACTATCAATAATCTTCAATAATAAGCATAATGTTAATCCTTTCAAATTACATGTCTTTGAATAAAATAGGGAGCATTCCATCAACTTAATTCATATAGGCATGTCACTATATTTAGCTAGGAAAATAAGTTGAGGCTTAACATGCAACATGATCTTCAATGACCTTTCCTAAGCTTATGCCAAAATAATGCACATGCATCAAACTTTTATATCATTTATTTTAAATCATTAAAAAAATCACATTCTCTATTAAGAGTGTTAGTAGTTGTATATGCATAAAATTGGTCATGTCTGATTAATCCTAGCATTTAATTAAATATTTATTATTTAATTAATTCTCTAAAGTCTTCTACATATGATTAAATTTAATTAATTTAATTATATTACTTATTCAATTTATTCTTCTATCATGATTAAATAAATTGATTTTTATTTAATTATTTCACATTCATATTTCCACTTGATTAATTAAATAAATATACTTTATTTATTTTAATTAATTATCACTTTTTGAATTTAATTAAGTCTTTTTTATTTAATTAAATTTAAATATTTCTTTTCAAATCTTTCTTCTAGTTAATTAAATATCTTATTTAATTAATTTCATTTACATACCATTTCTAAAAAGTTTAATTAAATATCTTTATTTAATTGAATATCTTCCATATCTTTTCAAAATCATAATTACATATTTTATTTAAATTATGAAATCTTCCATTATTCTTCAAATCTGGGGTAAATATTCTATTTTAAGAAGAATCTTTGTGTCTCCCATAAATAAATAATTTAATTTAATAATTCATTATTTATCTTCTTCAAAATCTTTCCATAATCTCACAAAAAGATTATTTTTTACAATCCATCTTTATTATCTTATCTTACCTCTTTTACAGAAAAGAAAACAAATCTTGCTTTCTGTTTTCTTCTGTTTTTCTTCAGTGTTATCCATCCTCAACCATTTGATCTGCCAGGAATTTTCACAATCGTTGATCATATTAGTCAATCAAAAGCTTTTGAAAAACTCTATAAATAGCACTGCCAATTCAAGCAATGGTAACAACAACACACAACAGAGGAATTAGAGATTAATTGCATTCTAGCATTATACCATTCTAGAATTATCATTATAGCTTTATTATTCATAGCATCATCATAATCTTTCATTTTAGCAATCATGTTTAGCATTAGAGCAATTGTGTCTTAGTATTACATGCATTTCATATTCAATCTCATTCTCTAGGAAGACTATTCATTGAGCCTCGCATACAATCTGAGAGCCAGCTGGAATCAATGAAAATACTAGAGATAGAGGACGATAGGACGACATCAATAACAAGATACTGAGTTTGTAATCTTTACTATTTTAATATTCTATTGTTGACATAATGTCTTATTGATGTGTTTGATTCATTTGGGTTTTTTACATATATAATGCTCATAAAATCGACCACACATTTCTGGCACCCACTGTGGGACCTTGCCCCATTTTTAATATTTATCTACAGGTTTTTTGATAGGATTTCACGTTCTAGAATTCAGATTTTTGAAAAAAAATTCTGTTTTAGTGCATATGAGGATTTCTAAAGCACATCTGTAGGTTTTTAAAGTGCATCTGTGGTTTCTTTCAACCCTCTTGTAGGTATTTCAACGCATCTAGGAACTGTTTTGGTGCATCCAAGAATTGTTTCAACACATATATGAGATAGAATGGCACATATACCAGACTTAGTTTGTTAAAAAATTCTTTAAAAAAAAAAATTAGTTGCATTCTGTTTTAGCGCATTTAAGAGTTTTTATAGTGCATTTGGGACTTTCTGTAGCACATTTAGGATTTTTTTAGTGCATTTACTTGTTTTTGTGGCGCATATAGGAGATCTTTAAGTGCATGCAGGTTGTAACTAAACAGGTTTCTGAGTCTAACGCCTTCCGCGGACAAAACCTTTTTCGGGCTTAAAAAGAACCAATCTAGGATAGTCATAGTTGGTTTTAAAAAGGAGCAACCCTAGGATAGACATGGATTTAAATTAAAGCAATCTAGGATAGTCACCACACACTGATCTTGTGGTTAAAATGAATCCCATGCTTTCTATGAAGCAACATCTTCACATAGTTTAGATCATTGTGATTTGGGTTTTAAAAAGAATAGTGCCTACTATGTTTGTGGAAATAGGTCTATACTCTCCCCTTAACTGGGTGACTAGAATACCAAAATTTCCTTTTTACATTCATGCAATTTTACTGCTTTATTACATCTTGTAAAGGGTCTAATCTTGTGGGAAAAAGTACTCACCCAAGAGGAACGACTTAAGTGGGTTCAAGCCAAAGCCAGGCTATTCCACCCCACTATAAAATTTAAAGAAAATCAGGGGAAACCCTCTTTTTCTAGTAGTGAGCAAGATAACCATCCCCAAAGCCTTTGTTCTAAAGGTTGGGAGGTCTCCTGAAGGAATTTATTATTTCCACACTGAACATAAACCCTTACTACAAACCGAGTGTAGAATCTAGCCAAAGTCAGTTTCCAAACATCATAATAACCATAGTGCAAGGGGAGGGAAGAACTTTCCCCCAAGATACTCACCATATAACTGTCAAGGACCATTTGCTCAGGGGATTCGGTATCCACTTTTGTCACTCTGAGTACGCACCTAGAAAAGAAAAAAACATAGGCACCCCTTCGGTGGTGACATGACTATGTGAGTTGACACAGTTCTAAGATGTGGGTTGTTGATTATTATGATGACCTACTTGAGTACTAAGAGTGAGTCTGTCTAAATTGTTTATCATGTACAAAACCTATGAAAACACTTTTTCAAAAAAAAATTGAAAATACACTTGATGTTTAGTATAAATATTAAGAACAATTGTTTTCAAATTGTTTGTTGTGTTTCCAATCACACTAACTTAGATAAACGATCATAAAAAATGAACATGTCAAATTTTAGCTAAAATTGCTTATAAACTGTTCAAAAAATTACCTTGGAAAAACTATTTTAGTGCATCTAGGGTATATTATGGCACATATAAGGTCCGTTTTAGTGCATTCACTAGTTAGTTCAATGTTTTTAGGGTCTGTTTTAGCGCGTTAAGTGTTTTAGCACATACGCTCTAGGAAGCAAACTTTTTGGTCACTGTCACAACAGTTTTCCTGTAGCGCATCTAGGACATATTGAAACACATTTGACCTTTTCTCTGGTGCATATCCCTATTTCTAAAGTGCATATGGACAACAGAAAAGCACATCTAACATTTTTCCCAAATCATTGTTTTTGACAGATCTGAGTTTATAGCATTCTCGGTCCAGTAGCATATCAACATTTTCTCTCATGCTTAGGAAGTGGAAATCTACCAAGTTTGTCAAGAAGTCAATTTCCAATAGGATCAGGAAACCCAAGAAGCATCTAGGTAACAAGAAAACCTTACAACAAAGGAATTTTTTAGACAAGAGTCGAAACATCTTGCTCCATTATCACAAATTTCTCCATAGATACCAAGATTTTGTCAAGGGATTTACTGACGAATATGTTGTAGACCCTCTAGATTCACGAGCCTATTTTCAAAGGAGAACCCTTTTAGAATGATATAATCACAATCAACCTCTTGATTTCAACTACATACCACAACCTACTATCGAATATTCGACATGTCCTAGTCAAATACTTTAGTGAGTTGGAATAGGCTATTTGATATACTAATCATTCTTCGAAAACAAAGATCAAATCTTACAAGTGCATCTTTCATCATAAACTTCTAAATTCTTGGTTCAACTTCTCCCAACAGGATTCTGACATCCTTTATCATTGGAAGCCACAACCACAAATTAGGAAACATAGTTTTGATCATATCATAAGATTTTCATCTTATCAGATTAAAACATCATCATTGATTGCACTCATCAAACTATGATCTAAGTTTAGGAGAACATCTTGAAATCGTATGCCTATTTTTACATGATCACAATACAATAAACTGAAGGAAAATATTCAACAAGATCATACCTCAAGAACTCAAGCAGAAGGTGAAAAGAGTGATCTTCTTTATAGTGTGAGTCGAAATCCCATGTTTGAAGACAACATGACCGAAGGAGAAAAGAATCCATTTACTTTTGATAGAGATCTAAGAAAAACCCTTGAGGATAGTGAGGATGAACAAGAAGAAGAACATCACCTTAAAGAACCTGAACAAGATCTTAAATTTCTAAGAGCAGTAGAAAAGATCTTAGCACAAGACAAACAAAAATATTTCCTATATCTGGTTGGCAATGGAGCTAAACTGCCTCATGATTTTGATAATAAGAACATAAAGAGTAAACCTGATGATACAACCTTATCTGATCATAGTACCTTGACTCAACATGTTAAAACATTAGAAGGGAAAATTAAAGATTTACAAGGGGGAGCCACAACAAAGACATACACTCTTGATGATATATGTCCATATCCTTTTGATCGACGTCTCAACATGATTTTGCTTCCTAAGCATTGTGAAATTCCAAAGTTTGATTGTTATAATGGAAAATCAGATCCCATTAACCATATTAGATACTTTTGAAACATGACTTTAGAATCCTCTCATGAGGATACATACTTAATGTGTTTGTTCCCATGAAGTCTTGGAGGACAATCTATGGAATGGTTAACAAAAATCACACCGCCTGTCAAAACATTTTAGGAATTGATCAACGAGTTCATCTCATAATATTCCTATAACATACAACACCAAATAACCATGATTGATCTATGCAAGGCTAAGCAAAAACCTGGTGAACCGTTCATCACATTTCTTCAGAGATGGAGAATATTGTTCGCTAGATATCCACGTCATGTTCTTGAAAAGGAAAAGATCACTACATTCATAAATAGCTTGGATCAAGAGATGAGTTATTGTCTAAATAATGATTGTCCTCCCTCTTTTCAGAAAATGATTGAAAATGAAATCACAATTGAAAATGCATTAGTCCAGAGGGGGATAATCAAACTTGATAAAGACAATCCTAGCTCCTCAAATCACCACAATGACAAATCTAGGTTTTGGAATCACAACAAAAACATGGTGAATGATGGTGTTGTAGATGCACATCATGTCTTAGCTAAGCCAGTTGTTCTTAGTGTTCCTCACAACATAAACTACAATAATTTCAACTTGGTCATGAATCAGGGAAACAATCCTCCTCCTCCTCCGAGGAATAACCAAAATACAACTTTTGTTTCAAATCAAAATAATACCAAGAATCAAGGGTATCGTGGAAACAAAAATAACAATGCCTTAGGAAGTACATCAAACATGAATCCACAATGATCTTCATTTTTCTCCAATAGAAGAACTTTTACTCTATTGGGACAATCTCTAGAATCCGCCCTTAAAGACTTGATGGCAAAGAACGTTATTACCATACTACCTCAATGTAACTTCGAACCTAGTGTAAAGCCACCATCATGGAATGATGCATACTATTGTGAATATCATAGATGTAAAGGCCATCATATGAATAATTTCCAAGCCTTGAAGAATGCTATTCAAGATTTAATTGAAAAAGATATTGTCACAATAGAAGGGAACCAACAATCAAACGAAGACCACCAAGCATTTTGAAATCCTTTTCCCAACTATCAAAAGGGAAAGTCTTCTGAAAAAAATGTAAATCATATCAATGAGCATATAATCAATCATATCTACACTGATGATGAGTAGGCTAATGTTATAAAAGTCAAAGAGAAAATGGAGTATCGAGAAGTTAACGTAACAACAAGGGCACAAGCTAAAGTTGTCCTAAAAGGGGCTCCTTCAAAATCCATTGTGCCACCGCCTCCACATGAATATGATTTAATCAATCAACTTGGAAAAAATTATGCTCAGATCTCTATCTTGGAACTTCTGAAGATTTCCCTAGCGCATAAGGAAATTCTAGACAAAGCCCTCATTGAAACAACTGTATCCAACGATCTGAATGTGGATCAATTTCAAGCCATGGTGGGACATTTGTCCTCACCCACATGCCTTTCATTCTCTAAAAAAGATGATGTTTCCATGACACATCCCCATAATTCATCATTATACTTAGAAGTCATGGTCCACAAGTTTCGTGTCAGATGAGTTCTAATAGATGGAGGTGTTGGTTTGAACATATGTACCATTAAATTAATTCAGGATTTAGGATTTTTTGAGGATTCCATTGATCCAAAAATAAAGATTACTATAAAAACCTATGAAGATGAGGAAAGAGCATCCAAGGGTTTAATCATGCTACCAATCAGAGTGGGACCTATTATCAAAAATACTTTCTATCAAGTATTAGATTGTGATCTCGCATACACCATCTTGTTAGGTTATCCTTGGATCCACAAAATGCATGTTGTACTGTCTACATATCATCAGTGTCTTAAGTTTCCTTATGACGGAAAGGAGATCACGATATCAGCTAATAATTCTCATAGTCAAACTTGTGCTAGCATCAAAGCTAGTCAAGACACTTTGGTTCCTAACAATCGAGAAGCGCCTACTAGTACTTCTCCAACAGTTGATACACAAATCAGACAACTAACCAAAAGCTTTGACAAGCAATTACGGTTCAAGGATAATGGAGTAGGAGAACATTCTCTTTTTCTAGCTAATATTCCTATGTTACCTCGGTCACATGGACAACCTTCTATCATGGAACATCAGATATCTATAGCATCAACATCAGCACAATCACCTGCAGAACCAATCACAAAGTTCAATGGACAATTTATCAAGGAGAAATTCCTGATGGAAGATCCCGAGGATAGTGAAATGCTAAAATGGCTCCATAGAGATGAAGATGAAGATGATACAGTTCTAAATGTCAAGTTACCAACTGATAAATATGGTAAGGGATATTCAATCATGCAAAAGATGGGCTATGAGGGTAATGGTCCTATTGGAAAAAGAAAAGGATTAGTTGAGCCTATTGATCCTCTAGGACTTGCTACAAAAGATAAAATAGGACTAGGCTATGATACTAGCTTGAAAGGAACAACATCAAAAAAATTGAATGATGTACTCACATTGCAAGAAAGTTCTAATCCAAGGGAAGCATGTTTAATAGCAATTTAGAATTTCATTGATAATAACCCTGACACAGACTCTAGAGAATATGAATGGGATACCATCCATAATGATGAATTCTTGAGCGACAAACAGGTTGATGTGATACACAAGTATACACCTACTCTAATCAAAGGAGAAGGTTCAGGGACCCAACCACACAAGTCTGAACTACAACGCAACTATGATTCTAGTGATAGCGAGTCAAATTTAATCAAACAAGACTACCATGAGGATAGTACCATCATTGATCTACCTCATATCTCGGATCTTATAGACACCTCCATTATGACCATAACCATAACCAATTTCATGCATCTTAATGACACACTGCCACTAATATATCTTGATCTCATTGATTGGGATCTATCTGAACCTCTAGATATACCTGTGTTTCCAATCGATGAATCTATCGTAAACTTCCTTTCTAAAAATGATGTAAATGGTTGTTCGACTGGCGATTTTCAGCATGAGATCCTTAGTCAGGAGAGTGTCAAGTTTCCTAGCTGAAAAAATAAAAATAAAAAGAAAGATCTAATGGTGAAAACTAGAATCTGGCAGTGTTAGATCAAACAAAAGATAAAACAAAGAACGTATCAGATGGTGAAAACCTTTTTAAGGCACTAGATGATGGGATGCTTGACACTCTCCTAGAGCACTATCATGAGTGATCACCTATCTTGATTGAGCCTACAAAAATAGTTAATCTTGAAACTACAGAGAAACCGAGGATTCTACAGTTAGCTACATCAATGATAGATAAAGAAGTACCCGAGTTCATGGAATTCCTTAGAGCAAATGAAGTCAACTTTTCCTGGTCTTATGCAAACATGCCAGGTCTTGATCCTAATCTTATAATGCATCACTTGTCCATTAAACCAGGAGTAAAACCTGTGAAACAAAAACTTAGAAAGATGCATCCGCATATGGCACTACTAGTTAAAGAACTTAAAAAACTCCTCGATGTGGGATTTATAAGATCAATTGACTAAGCATAATGGATCTCCAACATTGTTCCTGTATCCAAACCTGACAAAAGTGTTAGAGTGTGCACAGATTTCAGAGATCTTAATAAGGCATGTCCTAAGGATGATTATCCTCTTCCAAGCATTGATACTATAGTTGATCTGACAGCTGGCCATTCCATGTATTCACTAATGGATGGTTTTTCTAGTTATAACCAAATCAAGATTGCACCTAAAGATCAAGACAAAACAACTTTCACATGTCCCTGGGGGACTTACTATTGGAATGTCATGCCTTTCAGTTTAAAGAATGTTGGGGCTACATATCAAAGAGCTATGACTACAATTTTTCATGACATGATGCACACATTCATGGAAGATTATGTCGATGACATACTGGAAAAATCATATATAAGAGAAGGACATCTTGAGATATTATCCAAAAATATTTGCAAGGTTGGAAAAATTCAAAGCTCGCCTCAACCCTAAGAAATGTGTTTTCGGAGTCACCTCTGGAAAGCTCTTGGGATACATTGTTTCAGCAAAAGGAATTGAATTAGATCCCGCCAAGGTACAAGAAATCATGGAAATGCCTCCACCAAGGAATATCATTCAATTGAGATCACTACAGGGATGACTCCAATCTATATGAAGATTCATTGCACAACTAGTAGATAAATGTCTACCTTTCACACATCTACTACATAAGAATGTTCCTTTCAAATGGGATGATAAGTGTAAACTGGTCTTTCAACAAATCAAGTAGTACTTAATGAACCCACTAGTTCTGATACCACCAAATCTGGACAAACCACTCATCTTATACATTGCTGCCACAGAGACATCTTTGGGGGCATTGTTAGCACAAGAAGATTTTACAAGAAAATAACACGCAATCTATTATATCATCCGAACATTAACAGGTTATAAACTCAACTACACTTTCATTGAGAAGGCTTGTTTAGTAGTGGTTTTTGCTTTGCAAAAATTTTGACACTACATATTAACTCATACAATCAATATTGTTGCAAAAATTGATCCACTCAAATATCTATTAAGCAAGGCCACATTGATAGGAAGGTTAGCAAAATGGGTCATGATCTTAAGTGAGTTTGATATCCATTATATTGATCGTAAAGCAATCAAAGGAAAATTTATTGTTGATCAACTAGCTGAAGCACCTCTACAAGCAGAGCATCCCATGAAAAATTGAATTTCCAGATGTTGATGTCTTCACAGCAGAATCAAAGCAACCTTGGTCATTATATTTTGATGGCTCATTTACTCAACATGGATTAGGGGTAGGTATACTCTGTCACCCCTCAAGGAAATACCATTCCTCGGTCATATCGGCTGATGTTTCCATGCACTAATAACATAGCCAAATATGAATCTTTAATCATTGGACTCAAAATAGCATTGGAATGGAGAATCACAAAATTACTAGTCTATGGTGACTCACAGTTAGTCATTAACTAGATCAATGATGATTATGAAACCAAAGATGAAAAATTGTTGCCATATAAGAAAATGGTTGACGATTTCAACAAATACTTTTTAGACATCAAGTTCATACAAATTTTGAGGCTTGATAATAAGGAAGCTAACGCTATGGCCACAATCACTTCATTGTTACAACTCCCAAAAACTTAGGCTCGCTACGAATTTATGGTGGAACAATCATTTATGCCTACCTATGACTCCCCTAAAATCCAAATCTTTTGCCACTTGGTAGGATCCGATTCACCTTGGTATGGAAAGATTTATGCCTACCTAAAATATTGCATCTTACCACTTGACCTAGCCCATAACCAAAAGCACAATTTTATCCACCAATCCTCTCGCTATACCCTTATCGCTGACACTCTCTATCACCATAGTCTAGATGGTACTTTACTTTGATTTGTTGAATGTGACGAATCTGATAAGGATTTACAAGAAGTTCATGGTGGCATTTGTGGTACTCATTCAAGTGGACTAACCTTATCCATAAAATTGATTAGAATGGGTTACTATTGGCCTACAATGGAGAGGAAATCATTCACTTTTGTAACGAAGTGCTCTAAATGTCAAATACATGGAAATCTCATTCATGCACCAGCATAGGAACTACAACCATTCATACCAACCTAGCCATTCTCTCAATGGGGGTTGGATTTAGTTGGCAAGATTCATCCTTCATCCTTGAATGGACACAAGTTCATCATCACAGCGACAGAGTATTTTACCAAGTGGATTGAGGCAGTCCCTCTCACTAAGGTCACTAGAAAAAAAATCTCATCATTCATACTCAATTATCTCATTTTTCGGTATGACATTCCCAACTCTATCATCACAGATAATGGATGACCATTCAAGAATAAGGATGTTGACGAACTTTGTGAGAGATTCCATATTCAACATAGATATTCAACACCTTATTATCCACAAGGGAATGGCCAAGCAGAGGCCTCAAATAAAACAATATTGAAAATTTTGAAGAAGACTATGAATGATGTAGGGAAAGATTGGCACATTCAACTCAATCCTGCATTATGGGCTTACTGAACTAGTATTCAAATGCCCACAAGAGAAACACCATTTTCTCTTGTCTATGAAGCAGGATCCATTTTCCCACTATAAGTTGAGATCCCATCACTTAGAGTATCACTGAAAGTTCTCATAACAGATGATAAATACAAAGTTTCCCAACCCAAGAACTGAAACTTCTAGATGAAAAGAGACAACGAGCAGCTGATCATTTGAAAGCATATCAACAAATGATGTCTCGTAGCTATAATCATAGAGTCAAACCACATACTTTTCAGGTTGGTGATCTTGTTCTAAAATAGAACCCACACAATCAATAAGACAAAGAAAAGAAAGGAAAGTTTGAACCTAATTGGTTGGGTTTGTATGTGGTCATAATAGTATACAGTTCAAGAGCATACAAGTTTCCAATGCCAGAAGGGGACCTATTTGATGAACCCATCAACAACATGCACTAAAAAATTCTATTTGATGAACCCATCAACAACATGCATTGAAAAAGTATTATGTCTGAAGTAGTCATCATCATCCATACAAGTCCTAAAGAAATACAAAAACATCAAAAAAAGTCTTGAAGAAATACAAAAACAATAGAAAAAGTCCTCAAGAAATACAAAAACATCAGAAAAAGTCCTAAAAAAAATACAAAAATAGTAGAAAAAGTCTTGAAAAAAAACAAAAACAACAGAAAAAGTCCTAAAAAAATGGCTACCTTGGTGAAAACTTAACAAATAGGCATCTCGATAGCGACAAAAAAAAAAAAAGTGAAAATCTGGAAAACAAACGCTATTTGTAGCCCTCCATCTATTAGTTCATGTTTTGCACTTAGCTTTTCATCTTTAATTTCATGTATCTTTCCATCATCTTAGGGTCGTACTAGCATCATGTTGCCATTATTTTCCTAGAGCAATAATTTCTTACCATGGCTTGACCATCATACATATTCATTTCAGCAAGTTGTGTCAAACACTAGGGGAAAACGTTGACATACTTTGGGCCAATCAAATTTCAGGTTCTACCAAAACAGCTCAACAATGATATAGAACTCAATAATGCGAACAAACAATCAAATCATAGGAACAACTCTCTAACCATTGATCCATATCACAAAGGTTTTTTTTCTGCAAAATACCATATCATGACTCATATCTAGATGATCTAAAATCTGAATAATGATTGGAATATCAGTTTTACATTTTGAACAATGGTTGTTTGATTTTTTGATATCATCTCTCTAAAGCATACTCAATGATGTATTGAACTAGAATGGCAAGGAAGGAGGATGATTTTTCTTTGTCTGTTGTCTTGAGGTTAACTATCAATTTGATGCAAATATGTCATGAAACATTATTTCCAAAGGGTATCATTGATGACAGTTCCACACTTGCATCAGAAAGTGGTTAGTCTTTGTCTGTTTATGCAAGAAATACTCAGGCCATCTCGGTTCAATTATACCTGGATGCTTGTGTTCACTTGCTATATCAAAAACCACGAAAGTTGTACTCAGGTCATCATTGGTGCTAATCTCCCCTCTGATTCTTGTACATACTTCCAAAATTTTATAATGCTCTATGATGATTCAAGAAAGCTAACAAAAGGCTCAACAAACAGTTGGTTTTATTTAGTTTCATTTCATTTAGATCAATGTATATATTTGCATAGTGGATTCACATTGGAGTTTTAAACAAAGCTGGACAATTAAATCAACGGTTGTCATGTCTCTTTGTACTATATGTGGAGGAAATTTGGACATTGGTTTCATCCTCATTTCATTATAATTTCATCTAGGACTTGTGCATATCATATAATTTAACATTCATCATTTAGATCCTTTCTCATTTATTTATCTTTCATGATGCATTATCATTTCATATTTCATATCATTTCATTACATATCATGGGACATTCTCATTTTTATCATCTTTTTTTCATTCTCATATCATTCATTCATTAAACCTTTCCATATCACTTTCATTATCATCTCATCCATCATTTTCATTTTCGTGTCATTTTCAGTTTACATCATTGTTTTCAATTTTCCATCTCTGTTACATTTTCATCTTATCATTACATTTTACATATCATCTCCTTTTATTACATTTTCATATTATTTCATTTCATCATATCATTCAATTTCATTTCATTTTATCATTCCATATCATTTCATTTTATCATTCCATCTCATTACATTTTAAATCATATAATTATTTAATCATTTTTCATATTCATCATATCATTTTCTCATCATTATCATTTTTTGTTTCCTTATTATTCATATAAATATCATTTATCATTAGATCATATCATTTTATCATCTCATGTCCTTCCAATTCATTTTATTTTACCATTACATTTTATCATTCCATCTCATTTTATCATCTCATCAATCTTTTTTGTATTCATTACATTTCATATCATACATTTCATCATTAATAATCCTATCACATCATTTATCATTCACATCTTTTGTCATTTTCCATACCAATTTATTTATCATTTTTCATACAACATTTGATTCATATTGCATATCATATTACAAATTCACGATGCATTTCATAAACATAACATCCCTCACATCATCATCATTTATAACATTTTGGAAAATCAAAACACAAGAATTTCATACAAACATTGCACTTCCACATCATTTGTAAAACATATATTGTCATTCCATATATCACATCCTTTCCACACATCGCATTTTTTTATCATCATCCACCTACATGAGATCATTAGTACACATTATATTTCATCATCATCATATCATAATCATATCAAATCATCCTGCAAATCATGTTAGTCAGTAGATCATTCAAACTATATATCAAAATCCATATTACATAAACAAGGAAATAAATACATATCCATCTCATATCATCATATCAAATGCAATACATCATCAAAACTCATCACCGCTGCATATCATCGCTCATCACAAATACATACAAATGTACGAAAGTACAATGACACTGAAAAGTCTAGAAAGATACGTGAGATATGATCAAAAAATCAATATACATGCTCCAATAATATGAGATACATCACATAAAATCCTGCATACATCAATTATGGCTGGTTGGTGGAACCCCCTGATGGAGCTGGTCTCGAGGATGGTGGCCTACCACTAGTCCCTGCATCTGGATCCTATCGAGGCCTGGTAACCCCCATGTTCTGTGTAGCTATTTGTGTCCTACTCTTGGTCCTACTATGGGACCGTGGGAAAGACTCTTTGTGCTCAGGAGGACACAACTCCTCATATAGGACTCGATAGTACTCAGCCTCTCTGGCCATCTCAAATCCCTCTGTAATGGCCTCTAGCAATGATGCACTCTCTATAGTTCCCATAAGCCTTTAAGCAACACCCTCAGCCTCTACCACCCTCCATCTAAATGCATCTCTCTCTATAATCAACTGGGCTACCTGTGGATCTGGGTTAGGAGGATGTGCCTGTGCCTATGCCATACTCTATGCCTATGCTTGTGACTATGCCAGTTGTGCATGTAACTATATGACCAACCCTTGTGCCTGAACCAACTGGCTCTACAACTGCACCTGTTGATGTGTTTTTATGCACCTCTCAACACAGGTAGTGCGTAGGTGCACTACCTCTCTTGAAAGACAATCTTCCACAATCAGATTGCAGAACACTATCCCAAGGTCTCTAGTGTTAGGTCTTGACAATGCTTGGAATATCTCAGTTGTTTGATGTGATTTTTTAGAATCACAAGGCGGTCTTATGAATGAGTTACAAATCATGGAAATTGGGTTTGCAAATGTAGTTTCAAAGTGCTGAAAGTGAATGAATAGTGGCTGTCCACTCAAAACAACAAGTTGAAACTCATCAAGTTCATCTAATTTAGCTTCATGGTGATGCTTTGGGTCCTAATCTAACCAAGGATTAAAAGAAATAGCAAAAGGAGAAGGGTTAAGAAAGCTATTCTAATCCTAAGCTATAAATGAACAGTAACAATGGTGGCTGCTAAAGTAGACAGACTTCCTAAACTGAGTTTTGCTTGACCAAGAGAAACCTACAGCTACACAAAACCAGTGCAATCTTCTAAGGACTCTAGATTTTCACATCACATACACACATCATGTACATGCAATCAAACTAAGTTGCAACAATAAAGGAAAGAGGCTCAAAATAGCTTTGCAAAGTGATTCATCATCAGTGAACCACAAAAAGCATGAGCTGGAAATTCATCAAATACTAAAACAGCAAACACCATCACCACTCCCATTCAAGAAACTAACACTAAAACTAACATGGAAGTAGAACCATGCATGCAAGATGAGAAAAATCAAAGAGAACATCCATAAAATCATGCAATGTTATCTTCTATTGCTGCAAAATGCTTTTTACAACAGCTCTCCAACCCTTTACAAATTAGGGGCAAGCCCCTATTTATAGTTTTCCAAAGCCCAAATGAATGACTAGGATTAATTTGTATTGAGTGGCCATGATTCATCTACATTAGGGTTTTACCTACCCCACAATATTCAACAATTTAAAATACATCTTTGTCTTTTCTCTGTTTTGTCATCTAGTGCCCAGGTGCTGTAGCAGATTTGTCTTGTAGCTGATTGTTGTTTCACTATAGCTACTCTTTGGGAGTTCTTCATCTTCTCCTGGAGGTAGGGCTTTTGAGTGTAGAGGTTCACCTTGAAACTGATATTTCATTCGGTCCTTGTCTTCTTTCCCTCGAGGAGTTTTTCCTAACTTCTTTCCTTTGTCCTTCTCGACGGCTGCCTTTGAAGGTCCTGCACCCGATTCCATGTATTCTGCAAGCAAAGGCGTAGTCAGCGTAGTTGATTACAAAAGAATTCAAGTTAGTTGCAATCCCAAAGATGAAATCCATTTTAAATGATCTACCAAGCATATCATGAACTTTATCTCTTGACATCATTGATCTTTTGATTTGGGGCATTTGGTTAGTTCGGGCCCAGAGGGCCGAACTTCCTCAGAAGGAATGTCGTTTGGAAAGGAAAATAGGGTGAGGGTTCTTGGAGACTTTCTTCAGTCGAATTTTGATAACTTAGAAGTCTCACAATGAAGAGGACCGAAATTGAGCATGTGGGTCAAAGTTTGATTTCAGATTTGGGCTCTGGATCGGTTTAGGAGAATCTAGAGGTCTCGGGCCAGAGAGCCATCTGGAGATGGTAGTTTGGAGCAGCAAATTGAAGATGGAATTCTGAAGAAAAAACTCTGGGGTCCATGATCTGGCGGGTCAAAGGGCGATTAGTAGTTTTACGTTACCAAGTTTAGGAGGCCCGGGGGCCATGGTGCACTTTGGCGTTTGGGATGGCAAACATTGGGTGGAAGCCTAGAGCTTCAAGCCCAGCAGGGGAGAACGCCATCACTTCGTTTTAGTTTCAATCGGTGTGAAAATCCGCCCCAGAGAAAGGTCTTGGTGACAGTCATGTGTTTTACCAACAAATCACCTCGGTGTAAGATTTGTATCTTTGGTGAGAAGTCTCACCAATATCTGTGTGTTATGCCGAAGATGATGGATCTCAATATTGCAAAGGGATTCCTTGGCGTAAGATTCTTAGTCAGTGAGAAGTCTTGGCGAAGAAGAAAGTCTTGCCGACAGCTAGGAGCAATACCGGGCCCGGCAGCTGAGCCTGCCATTTGGATTTTTGTCGTAAGTGTTTGCGGCAATGGAGAAGCCGGAGCCCGAAGCCCAAAAGGCCCGAAATGATTTTCTATTTTGGAATGGTGAAGGAGGGATGGACCTCCGGCGGCTGGGGCCCAGTGGGGGAAAGGCCGTTTAGAGTTCAGATTGGGATTGTAGTGAATGGACGATGGCAGACCCGGGAGGCCGGAAGGACGAGGTCCTCTGGCCGTAGAGACATGGTAAATGTTGCAGGGAAACCTGAGGGGGGGAAGCCCGAGGGGTCTGTTGGAGTTTGCAAATTTTTGCAATATTTCACATGCTTTCCATAGCCTTAAGATTTCTACACGAGTCCTCATCATTGGCTTTTACTTATTTCTTGCCATATTACTCCATATGTCCCCTTGGCTCCTACATTTTCTGCATTCTGGTTCCTATCGGTAGAGGTCCATAACTATTTCCCTGACTCGTGCTATGTTTTCTACTTGCATGAGTCTGCATTGCCTATCAGCAAGACTCATCTGACGTCATAGCGATCACAAGTCCTCTGCAGTTTTCATTCGGCAGGACACTTCTATTGTTTTGGCGACTGCAGAGGCCCCTATCGGCATATGTTTCGGCTGTCAGGGTAGTGTCATGCCGAACACCTCTTGTTTCCCCAACTTTGTGTTTTGGTGGTTCATCGGTATAGATTGAACGCTTTTGGCATAGGGTCATGGTGACACTCACATGTTACACCGATGGACCACAATGGGTTTTCTTCAATCAGCCTTCGGCATAAGGTTATGATTCTCGGCGTATGGTCTCAGTGATACGAATATGTCTCGCTAACTTTGCATTTGGTTTTCTTTCGGTGTGAGTTCATTCCGGTCACACAGACATCTACATGAGCCCCTTTATCAATATAAGTCCTAATTTCTCCTGGTGACCTGTGGTGCTGGAGTGACTTTCATTGTGACTTAGAAAATTCTATATAAGGTCTTGTCGATGGCTCAGGGTTATAGTGACATGTTTAAGGCATATGGGCTCTATCGGTGAGAAAGATAAAATGTCTTGGTGACTGTGAATTAAATAACTGCTCATGGGTATCCATCGGCCAAGCTAAGGGATTCTCCTGGCGAACAAACATAAGTTCGGGATGCTTCGGTGAGACTTTTGTGTTTTGATATAAGTCTTGGCGAGATGCCCAGGGTCTCACCGAATAAAATGATAAAGTATCCCCATCGGCATGACAACAAGGTTGTTACAGCGACATGTGAATCGGCGGGTCCCCTCGGTGAGACGACAGATGATCGTTATAGGGTCTCCCCAACATTCAAAAGTTATGTCGAACGAGGATGTCGGTGGGACAACCTTCTAGCGGGGAGATGTCTTGCCAAGGGGGCCAAGTTATGCCGACAGAGAGAGACTTCGGAGAAAGATTTTCAAATTGGGGAGAGGTCTCGGCGACCTCGCTAAGTTTTGCCGACAGATAACGATGGTTTTCAGGGTAAGATTTGCTTTCTCTTGGCGAACGAAGGACTAACCCAGGGTGGCCTTTGGCGTAAGTAAAACATTCTTTATAAGGCTTCCCCGACTCTCTTATGTCTCGTCGACATCACAATGAGGTTCCTGTCAGTAAGAAGGCCAAACTATTTTGGCGAAAATAGATCAAAACGCAAGTGTTCGGTGTAGGATTCTAAGTCGTTGAGAGGTTATGCCAAATGCAGGTAAGTCTTGCTGACCGAAAAGGAACCTCACCAGGAAGTCTTGGCGAAGGATGAAGGGTCTCGCCGATGGAGGGCGAGGGGCAGGATCCTAGGGATGGAAGTCTGGAGTCCCGAGCCCGAGAGACCCAAAGGATGTTTTGACATTTTTGATTTCCTACCAAGTCCTCGAGGGCAAAGGAAGGATCCAGGCCTGGAAGGTGGGATGATGTGGGAGGTTCACCGTAAGAAATGGTGAAACACTCTCGAAACCCCGGAAGTGGAACTCCGAGGTCTCGGGCCTGAGAGGTTTGGCAGCCGTCAAGATTTTCACAGTTTCTAGTAGACAGCTAACGGAGGTTCGAACCCCGAGGTCTGGGAGGATGTGAAGCAAATGCTATCGAGAATGGCAGGAGCAATAGGGAAACATGGCATGGGAAACCCGGACGACTGGGCCTAAGGGGGGCCGGGGCCGTTGGCAGGGGAAATCTGCCAAAGAGACTCCACGAGGCATCAAAACACGACAAAATTAAAAGGGGAAGGCACGGTCAACTTATGATGGGACTTTAAAGCAACATTGACCATCTGAGACACCAAAAAGTGGGGCACACAAAACAAGGCAGCGACACAAAAATGACCCAACAATGTGAAAGAAAAGAGGGTCCCCGTTCGAAACGGGGTGGGTGTGCAAAACATGCACAACAACACCTAGGCCTGCAAAGTATCTATCTGTCCCTGCTGAGAAATGGAGGCTACCCTGATCACTGTCCATCTCCCAATCCTAGTCCTTAGCCTCTGCATGATCTAAACACCACCCAAAATGTCTAGCCTCAGTCTCATTGGCACCTGCCCCTCATTTCCATCGTCATCCCCATCATCCCCATCTAAGCTCTCCTCCTCCTCTCCACTCTCCCCTAACCGCTACCTGCTCACCACTTGCCACATCCTCCTGCATCCTTGCTCCTGGTTGCGGTACCACCAAAATGAGTGTTGGCTCATCAGGACATGTCAACCATGGAAATGGATGTGTATGATAATAAACAACATAGTCATCAAAGATCCCAACATCAACAATATCCCACTTGTCATTCCATGCCTCAGGCACTAAAGCAACATACTTTGTATAGGCCATCTAATAAGAAATGTTAGGTCCCCATCCTACCTCATCCTTGCTCCACGCATAGTGAGCAACACCCTGAGGCATACCCTAAGTAAAATTGAACTATTGCTATACCCGAAATGCCAAAAACCTCTCAATGATAAATGGGGCCCTCCCTATCAAAAATTGGGGCATACATATGAATGACATCTCTAGATGATCTATATCCCATGGCTCACAATCTAGGTATGGCCACCATATCACCGCATCCATATCATCAAGACATCGTCTCCAGTAATCCAACTTGCCTAGCTTAGGCTAGACAAGGAACATCGCATATGCATACACAAGGGGCCTGCCTGGTGGCCTCACTCTAGGACAAGCTAGTCTTGTCACGACAATATTCTCCCACGACCAAATCTAGAGCAAGGTCACACCACATGATATACTCGATGAACCTCTATAAACCACCTGATGAAGGTCATGATATAGGTGCACTAACATACAGCTCCCCCAGGCATATCTTCGTGGATGTCCAACATCTACTCAAGGATCCTCCCCCATCCCACTGATAGTCCCTTTTGTTGGTGTAATTAATATTTAATTATACTTTGCATAAGTTTACTTAGGTAATTATTTAATTCCTAGGTTAATTAGTTTGCATCCTTATCTTGTTGAGCTATCTTGTTGCTCAAGATAAGATTAGGGTTATGCATATCTTTGCTTTTATAAAGAAAATCATTATCTGTAATTATTGAATTCTCGAATAATAATTATTTGCACATCTTCTTGCAAATCTCTACTTTTTCTATTTTTCTCTTCTGTGGAAGGATATTCTGGTTTGTAAATCTGATCTTGGTTTCTAACATGGTATCAGAGCTCATAAATTTTTCCATGATCTTCGATTTTCATCTTCTTTGCGGCGTTGGAAAGGTATTGAGGAGCTCTATCTTGTTGTCAATACACTTTTTTCTGTATCTGTCCCAAGTTTATCATTATTCCATATTTGTCCCGATGGGTCTTTTGGAGATTACTTGGATTATTTGGCAATTGGAAAGGTGAAACTTGAATATTTGTACTTCATTTCAGTACCACATCATGTTATTTTTTGTTTATGCATGTTCAGGATGCTCTCCTTTTACAGTCGTTGGGTTATTGTAATAAATGAACTATGATAAAGTTCCATTTAGGGGGGTTTCTTGCATAATAAATCTGATTAGAGTGTACATGCACTTTGATCTCCATATCCATTTTGTTTTGATGGCAACTCGTATGGGTTATCTGGTCTCCTAGTTTCTTTTGGCCACATTTTTGTTATTCCTTGACACATATCGGATTCATCGGTTCACACTTCAATTGGGAGATTATGTTTCTTGATCCTCATTGGTTCAAATTCTTCTTAGTTTGAGGGCCATGTTTTTATGGTTAATGTTCCAGAGTCTTTTTTGGTACTCCTTCCCATGGAAGAGTTTTAGTCATAGTTTTGCATCGGCATCGAGATACACGGTTTCTAGATTATGTTATCATCTCATCTACAGTTACTTCACAGATTCTAGGGTTGTTCCAGTTTGTGAGTTTTCCAGTGTTCCATGGCATCGGGTCTGCTATCACATTATCATGATTCTAGTTTTGGTTTCAGTTGTAGACAAAAGTATCTTTCCTTGCTCGTCAGATTGTGGTTCTAATGTTACTCCACAATGTTCTTCCAGTGCTTCTTTGCAGCAGTCATCTCATTGTAGGGGGGTTTTGTCCCACTAGGTTTTCCTTCTCTACCTCATCATTGCATTTGTACATGAGTACCTGATCAGGCCTTGTTGTCGGGACTCATCTTTGCATAATAATTTTGCTTCTCCCTAGGTTGCACTTATGGGGGGGTGTTGGTGTAATTAATATTTAAGTACACTTTGCATAAGTTTACTTAGGTAATTATTTAATTCCTAGGTTAATTAGTTGTCATCCTTATCTTTTTGAGCTATCTTGTTGCTCAAGATAAGATTAGGGTTATGCATATCTTTTCTTTTATAAAGAAAATCATTATCATGTAATTATTGAATTCTCAAATGATAATTATTTGCACATCTTCTTGCAAATCTCTACTTTTTCTATTTTTCTCTTATGTGGAAGGATATTCTAGTTTGAAAATCTGATCTTGGTTTCTAACACCTTTGACCGGTGATCTAGAAAAAGGAGTCCTCCAATGAATGCACCTAAAACTACAAGCAAGGTTGGATACCCCCTGAAATCAGCCCATGGCACCCAATACCCTACTATTTGTGCATCACCATATACTCTCCTCAACACATCTATACTACCTAGCTCCTTGTGATCATAGAACACAAGGGTGTCTACCACTTGAATACCCAATATCCTATATACATCCTCAGGAGTCACGGTCACCTCACGAGTCAGTAAATGAAAGGTGTTGTGCTCTGAATGCCACCTCTCTGCTAACATGGTCAACAGTCCCCTGTTGACCCAAATAGGAGGCATAGACAACAAAGATCTCAACCCACACACCCCTATCAATTCTATATCATCTGGTGTCAGCTCGAGTATCCTATCCCACCCCACCGAGTGATACTCCCTAATCTAGAGGTTTTTCAAAACCTCTTATTTTCAGTTATTACAAACATAATCAATCAACATTATCTCAATGATTCAATCTCAAGAAAAAAAATCACTCTGACTCATGTCTATCTATCTATGACCCATATCAGTGATGCATACCCATCAGACTCATATCAAGTGACCCATATCAATTGTTTTATCTAAGTGATTCATATCATACAATCAATACACAAACTATCTATCTAAATATCACATCAATCTACTCTATCATCTATTACTATTTGTGTTCTTTTTCAAGAATGCAAATTTATCAACAATCAAAACATCATCCTATTTGTATTTCAGTCATGAATGAAAATACGTTTTCAATCAATAATCTACTATTTGTTTTCTATAGCAGAAATAAAATTTATCAGATGTCCTATCAATCATCTCCTCTTTGTTTTCCGTAGATGGGAAACAAAGTTATCAACTTTCTACTCTTTAATTTTTATTTTGGAAACAAAGTTATCAATTATTTATCTGATTTTCTATCCATATCAACATGATGATAAGAAAATTTCTCTATCTATTGACCAAGGAAGCAATATACATCATCATTCTTACATCACTTTCATCAAATCACAAATTCTGTCTCTTTTTCCTAGATGCGCTAAATTACGGCCTCTATGCACTAAAACTCATATGTGCTATTCTGTATCTTGGATGCACTGAAACTCAAATGCACCGTTCTTTACCTTGGAAGTGTTCAATCATTTCCTCTATGCGTTATTTCCCTAAAAGTGCTAAAACTCTAATCAAAAGCACCACTTTCTTTCCTGGATGCACGACAACCTTAAATGTGCTAATGCTTTTCGTAGATGCACTCAAGCCCTAATTTTTCTACGACATCCTAGAAGTGATACTCTTTCTATTGAAAGAACTAAAATAGTTTCTACAACAAACATGCAAAAAAAATCCTCTAAGCACCAAAACACACATCGAAAATGCTAAAATAGTTATCAAAAGTGCTAAAACATTCCTAAAAGCGCTAAAACGAACTTTTAAAACCTAAGTCTACAGAAAAAATATTACAAATTGATTCAAAACAGAAAAAATTTGAAAACAAAAGAGGTTGGATTGACTCACCGGTGGTCCATACGTAGCTAGTCTCTAGTATCGGCGGGCCCGCTCGAATCTATGTCTGTGGTATGAAATCTCCATTTCACCAGGTCACTATCAGAGCAACATGATTCTAAAAGTCAAAAAAGTGCAAATGACTTGTCATTTTCTCCCTTTTCACCTTTTAAAGGTCAACCAAAGGTGAGTTTTGTGGCATGTTATTTTATTTTTATCTTTTTATGTAAATTTGACTTTATTTTCACATCGGGGCATCCATATACATCATTTTTTGAGAGTTAAATCACTAAATTTACAGCAACATCAAAAATCTCATCATAACATCAATTTTTTCAAACATTATCAAAAACTCATCTCACCATCAGTGATTTACCTCCCAAGGGGTCATCATTAACACCAACAACATCTTCCAATTGGAAACATATCGGAATTAGGTCAGGTGAATATTTTTTCAAAAAGGGGCAAAAATTTATTTCAAAAGTGAGAATATTTTCTTTGAAGCAATATGTTTCACACATCACTTCAAAGAGGGGAAAATGTATATGCATAAAATTGGTCATGTTTGATTAATCCCGACATTTAATTAAATATTTATTATTTAATTAATTTCTCTAAAATCTTCTACATATGATTAAATTTAATTAATTTAATTATATTACTCATTCAATTTATTCTTCTATCATGATTAAATAAATTGATTTTTATTTAATTATTTCACATTCATATGTCTACTTGATTAATTAAATAAGTATACTTTATTTATTTTAATTAATTATCACTTTTTGAATTTAATTAAGTCTTTTTTATTTAATTAAATTTAAATATTTCTTTTCAAATATTTCTTCTAGTTAATTAAATATCTTATTTAATTAATTTCATTTACATACCATTTCTCAAAAGTTTAATTAAATATCTTTATTTAATTGAATATCTTCCATATCTTTTCAAAATCATAATTACATATTTTATTTAAATTATGAAATCTTCCATTATTCTTCAAATCTGGGGTAAATATTCTATTTTAAGAAGAATCTTTGTGTCTCCCATAAATAAATAATTTAATTTAATAGTTCATTATTTATTTCTTCAAAATCTTTCCATAATCTCACAAAAAGATTATTTTTTACAATCCATCTTTATTATCTTATCTTACCTCTTTTACAGAAAAGAAAACAAATCTTGCTTTCTATTTTCTTCTATTTTTCTTCAGTCTTATCCATCCTCAACCATTCGATCTGCCAGGAATTTTCATAATCGTTGATTATATCAGCCAATCAGAAGCTTTTGAAAAACTCTATAAATAGCACTGCCAATCCAAGCAATGGTGACAACAACACACAATAGAGGAATTAGAGATTAATTGCATTCTAGCATTATACCATTCTAGCATTATCATTATAGCTTTATTATTCATAGCATCATCATAGTCTTTCATTTTAGCAATCATGTTTAGCATTAGAGCAATCATGTCTTAGTATTACATGCATTTCATATTCAATCTCATTCTCTAGGAAGACTGTTCATTGAGCCTAGCATACAATCTGAGAACCAACTGGAATCAATGAAAATACTGGAGATAGAGGATGATAGGACGACATCGATAACAAGATACTTAGTTTGCAATCTTTATTATTTTAATATTCTATTTTTTATATAATGTCTTATTGGTGTGTTTGATTCATTTGTTTTTTTTACATATATAACGCTCACAAAATCAACCACACAATAGTGTTCCATAAACATAGCACTATTCAAGCTCTTATGAAAAGTATTTGATGGATACATAGTGTAACTCTAACTATTGCTTTTCTCCCACTAAGGTATGGGTAAGGGATCAAGTTGTTTCATGTCCCTATGGTTATTGATATCACCACACATGCGATTCTAGTTTTCAAGGATAAAATACTATGATGGAATAATTTTCACCAATAAGTCTAAATAATCTATACCATGCTCCCTCAATCTATTGCACTAGGAATTTTGTATGGGAAAGTGTCATGAAGGATGATATTCCTTACTCTCACAAACTGCTTAGACCTCATTTGTGCCTATGTATTGAGTGATCCCACAATAATGGTTTACAATTTTTGGCCCAACTGGACATTGAACTAAAAAAAATTACCTAAATATTCACTTTCAAGCACCTATAGTGGCTAAATCGTGAGGAATTTGAAGATGATGTAAACTAGTGATTTGTGAAAAAAAAATTGTAGATTCTAAATATATATTTTTTAAAAAATTTGGAATCATATTGCACTTCTTTTTCCATCTCCTTCAAAAACTATTTTTTAACAGTAAACACAATTTTTAAAGAGTGATGTTATTGGATAACACAACTTTTTTTCTATGAAGGATAATTTTTTATTTTTTTTCAATTTAAATTTGTAACTACAATATCTAGTGCATGGAATTGCTTTCATAGCATTTTATTGAATATTTTTTTCTTAATTAAGTTTCAAAGTCAAACCAGTTACAATTTAGACATGATTTACTAGCTAAAACATAACTCTTTTTGTATGTATAAAAATTCATAATTTTTTTCTGTTGGATTGGGGACATCAATATCTAGTGAACTGATATTTTTCAAAAAAAAAAATTATAATTTTCTATTTTTCCACTTGTGCAGAACAAAGAGCTTGATTTTTGGTGAAAACCTACATTCACAAGAAATAAAAAATAAATATAATAATAAAATTATATTTATTTAAAATTATATTTTTTGGGAAACTTATAATAAGGAATATATACTTACAAAAAATAAATTTAAAATGAATTCATTTGATCCTCCAAAAGGTAAATCAAAAGTGGTTTTTTATCAGTATTTTGATAGGTGTAAATGAGACTCTGTTATAGGTATGGTTTAAAACTAGTAGGGTTGTATCCAAGGGGGTTTGATCTAAGGTGGTTTGATCAAACCCTCTTCAATTGGAATCATTTAAATGGAACTTTTCAAGGCTTAAATCATTATATTTTCTAAAAATATGTGATTTCAACAAAAATCAGGATCTCCCAAAAATTGTAAACAAGTATTGCAGGATCACCCTATTAGAAGTCTCATTGATAAAGTTTTGGTTATCATATGTATTAACTAGCACCAAGTCTAAGTATAAAAGTGAATGGAAGATCCATTTGAATAGAATAAAAATTAGTCAAAAAAGAAGAAGTTACATAATACTCGACATATCCTATGACAAGGAATCAGTTGCCACAACATGGCATAAAGAATATCAATATTATTGAGGCCATAAAATGGTACATGCTTTTGGTATATGGATAGATCACAGTCACAAACATAGGAGATCGAATCGAGGTTGGAGAAATTGGCTTCGAAAATAAAGGCATGCTTTCCATATTAAAGTATTTTCCATATTACTATGGAAGAGTAAGAAATATTTATCTGCCACCATAGTGAGAAGTTGGCTATTACATTTTACTTGTTAAATATGCCCCTTTGAATAACTATTAGAGTAGTTAAGAACCTTCGAGTATGCTCTGATAGCCTAACTATGACTATATTTATCTCCATGATGATCCAGTCTCTCAGTGGGACCACACTACTGGGCGCATATAGTGTCATTGTCAAGGCGGAGAATAATTTGATAAACATTGGAAAGTTTCCACCTAGACCCATCATTCCTATATTTCTAGAAATATCAGTTCCTGTTCAATAGATTCCTTCTACTAGCGCACCAACCCCTACCCAATCTATGTACACATATCTGAGCACGTCGTAGAATGTTGCTTCTACATCTAGTTCTTCCAAGGAGGATATGAGTGACATCAAGGAAATGTTGCGACATATGGCCAACGAGATAACCATTATCAAGCACAACCAAGTCGTACCTCTAAAGCTGACCTATCAAAATTATCAAGGTGGAAGGTCCTCTTACTAACAAAACTAGTTTCAAGGAGGCACCCAAATAAATCCACAAGTGCAAACAACAAATCAAATAGTGCCAGTACCCACTCCACTGCAAAGTGCCAATCTAAGCTCAAACAAAGAGTTAATTGTAGGGAAGAACAATTTAATCGATGACACCAACCCCTAGTGTTTCCCTTGTGGTAATTCACATATGCCTTGAAACTGTCTATACGACAACCTACAACAAAATTTGGCAGAGCAGCACATCCAAGTCACAACGTCAAATCCCAGAAGCTATGTGTATACCTCTTCGCAAATGGACAATGTGGTGCTCACTGCACAAATGCAAGGGATTTCATTAGAACAAGAAGTAGATATCGCTCCTAATCACGCACTCTTCTCATGGATGGAGGAAAAGGAAATGGTGTTTTCCAATGATACATTCTCATTTAAAACACTGCAAGTACAGTCTAATTACAACACCCACTCAAAGAGGAGATTCACAATAGAACCAATTGTCCCGCAACTGGTCAGTCCGCAATTTAACAATGCTTCCAACCAAACTCCTAGTACCTCTACCATGATGCCATAATTCCCATCGTGGAAGGAAATTGTTATAACAAGAGAAAAAGAGCAGAAACCTCTAAATCTGCCACCCTTCAACATGGTGGAATAGTTGAAAAAATCCTCCGCTAATGTGTCTCTTTGGGATATATTAGCCATTCCATAGTAGAATACATTACTATAGAAGGTGCTTCGATAGGATCCAATCATTTAACCAAAGGAGAAATTTCTCAAAGGAAAGGTTGTTGATCAATTACCTCTGGCCAAAGTTCTCACAAATAGCACAGTAGAAGCTCCCACTAAGGTAAGAGATAACCTAAAACCCAAACCCTTATTCTTAACACTTATTGTGGGAGAGAAGTTATTACACAATGCCATGATTGACTCTAGTGCTAGCACCATAGTTATGTCGAAACAGATAGCTGAAGCTTTAGGGATCAGTTATGAACCTTTAAAAAAGGGAGTGATGCAACTTGATGGAAATAGAGTTGAAACTACTAGTCTCATCAAGGGCCTTCCCTTGACTCTATTTGCCTACCCTAGCATCACGGTGTTGCAAGACACTGTGATCATAGATGTCCCCCCATTGTTTGGCCTCTATCTATCCCAAGAATTTACTTCAAAGGTGGGAAAATACCTATCCCTAGATTGATTGCACATGATCCTTAGGACCAAGCGCAGTGCAAAAATGAAGATAGAATTTGAAGCTCTCCATTTAGAACATGTGACCAATGAAGCCATGATCAACTTTGAGGCCACTCATACTTCTATCACCAAGCAAGAAATGTATTGTGTTGAGCTACTGGAAGATGAAAAGGTGACCAAAGATCAAACCAATGAAGAAGATGTTCTATTGAGTGAACATATAAATACTAATCCTTTCAGCAACTACCATGCTATCGAGTTGGGCACCTATGTCATCTATGATGAGGATCTAGTGCTCTCGAAGGTCATAAAAAAACCAGAGAGTGGTCAAGGCTCAGAATTATGGACATTGCATTTCGATGGAGCAAGATGAATGAATCGCATAGGAGTTGGGATATATTTCATGTCCACATAGAATGAAAAGACAATGAGGTCCTTCTGCTTCTAGTTTTCTTGCTCTAACAATGAAGTTGAGTATGAAGGACTAGTACAAGGTATCAGCCTCATAGAATAGATGGGCATAAAGTAGTTAATGGTGTTCAAATATTTTGAACTAGTATTCAATCAAGTCTAAGGAATTTCTATGGCCAAGAATGTCCACATGTGATCCTATAGACACTGAGTTTGGGACTTGATTGAGGACTTTGAAGCCTTCAACATTCAGATGGTTCCCTAAGAACAAAATATATATGCAAATCATGTGGCATCAATTGGATCCTAGTTTGATCTTACCTCTGACCTCATTCATAACAAACACTTGGTACGAGTGATAGTCCAACCAACCATTCCAGATAATGACCAAAGCTGGCAAGTGTTTGATAGTGATGAACACATTGCCTCATTCATCCAGTAGTCAGGATAATTTTTTAATCAAATCCAACCAAAGATTGTCAAAGCGTATGAAGTTAAAATAATTCAACTAAAATCCAACAAGATTCCAAAAGGATTGGTCACTCTCAAGAATATTTTCGATTGTGACAATGCAACAAATGACAAATGGAAGTTTGCAACAGACAGAGGTGACTATGTGGATTTTTAGGTCAGAGATGGAAGAAAGCTCAAAGTCGGGAAAGATGTCTCACATCATGATAAAGAAAGTATTATTGGGTGTTGCAAAAAATATGGAGTGGTGGCGTATTCATACGATGACCTCAAGGGATATGATCATGATATCATCCAGCATACAATAGAGTTGGTGGAGAGTGCAAAACCGGTCTTCCAAAAATAGAGGCCAATGAATCCAAAAATTTAAGCACTAATGGTGCAAGAATTAACAAAGCTAATCTAGTCTTGGATTGTCTTATCAATCAAGTGTAGCACGTGGGTATCCAATTTGGTCCTGGTCCAAAAGAAGAATGGATACATTTGTCTATGTGTAGACTTTTGAGACCTGAACAGAGCATCCCTAAAGGGTCATTACCCACTACCTTCAATGGAGTCAATTATACAAATGGGGGCAGGATCAAAGATGTTTTCCCTATTAGATGGCTTCTTCGGTTACAATCAAATATGGGTCAAAGAGGAGGTTCAACATAAGATGATGTTCACTACCAAGTGGGGGACATTCGCATACACTAAGATGCCATTTGGCCTCTCAAATGTAGGAGTCACCTTCCAGTGGCAAATGGATATTGCTTTTAGCAAACTAATCAACAAGATTATCTTAATCTATTTGGATGATTTCACAATGTTCTCCAAATCCAAAGATGATCATTTTGATCACCTTGAGATGGTCTTCAAGAAATGCCAGGAGTTCAAGATATTCTTGAACCCAAAAAAATGTGTCTTTCGAGTATCACAAGGAAAGATACTGGGGCACATAGTGTTGAAAGAAGGAAATTCAATTGATCCCAAGCAGGTGAAAGCAATTAAAGAGCTTCCCCTTCCAATAAACAAGAAAGGTGTCTAGTCCTTCTTAGGGAAGGTAAATTTTTTTAGCAAATTCATTTCTGATTTTGCAGGAATAATTAGACTAATTACCCTGATGCTGAAAAAAGATAAAAAATTTAAATGGAAAAAAGAAGCTAGAGAAGCCTTTGAGAAAATAAAAAATGATATTTCTTCTACTCTTGTTCTAGTCAACCCAGACTTATCAAAGGACTTCATAGTATATGTATTCAACAGCAAGTCAAGCATTACAACTGTCCTAACTCAGAAAGATGATCAATGCAAGGGAGAAAATCCAATAGCATTTCACTCCAGGACCTTGAAGGAATGTGAGACAAACTACAACTTTGTGGAGAGACAAGCGTTTGCAATAGTTAAGGGACTCAAAAAAATTTGACACTTAATATCTTGCAATAAGGTGATTGTCTATGTCATGCATTCTAGCGTGCATGAATACATAATGGAAGGATAAATCACTGAGAAGAGAGCCAATTCGATCACCAAGATCCTCAAATATGACATTGAGGTTAAGCCTACAAAGACCGTTTGGGGAAGAGGACTATGTGAATATCTTGCACTCAATGAAGAAATGGCCACTTAAGAAGAGGAGTCAGAGCTAGTCCTAGAAAATGAGTCAAAATCCAAAGGTTGTTGGCTAGCGGATAGAATAAAATTTATTCACACAGGAAAGTATCCATCAGGCCTTCCTTCTTAGAAGAGTAGATTCTTCTGACTGCAAAATAGCAGATACGCGCTCATTAAAGGGATCCTATTCAAAAGGAATTTTAACAGTGTTCTATTAAGGTGTGTTACCACAGAGCAAGCAAAAAGGATCCTCGACACTTACCACAATAGTTCCACTGGTGAGCATTTCTCTACAAAGACAACTACCATCAAAATCATGTGTGTGGGGTACTTTTGGCTGACACTATTCAATGATTCCTAATCCTTGGTGAAAACCTGCAAGGAATGTTAGTTCTTCGTAGGAAGAAGAAAGAATTTTGCAATGCCTCTCAATTCGATAGTGGTTGATGATCCATTCATGCAATGGGGCTTCGATTTCATTGAAATGGTCAACCTAGCCTCCAGTGTAGGACATAAATGGATCTTGATGGCCACATACTACTTCACAAGGTGGACTAAAGCCATGCCACTAAAGAATGCGATAGAGGCAGAGATAGTGGACTTCCTAGAGGAATTGGTGATGAGATTCAGCCTGCCCAAAACTATCATCTTTGACAATGCTAAAGCTTTCCTAGGCTCTAAGGTAAGCCAATTTTCACTTATGCATAACATATTCCTTAAAACATCATCAAACTATTACTCACAGGGGAATGACCTAGCCAAGTCGACAAACAAGAATCTAGTCTAACTTCTCAAAAAAATCACGTTAGAATACCAAAGGGAATGGCATAAAAACCTCCAAACAACACTTTGGGCAGACTACATAACTCCTAAGCAAGTCCTCAAGACTTCGTCATATGAGCTAGTATATGGAAAAGATGTGTTATTTCCTATCTCTATGGAGATTTTGGTGCTTCAATTGCTAAAATCTCTCAAGATGGAAAAAAATGGCAGAATGGAGGTACAATTAGCTGAGTTTCTATAAGTACAAGAGAAAAGGGAAAAGTCCCTAACAGCCATGTCTAACCACCAACAAGTGGTTAAAAGGTGGTTTGAAAAGAAAGTGTTTGACCAAGGTCTAAAGTATGGAGATTTAGTGCTAAAATTTAATGAAAGAGCTGCGAAGCAGGGTCAGTATAGGAAGTTTGAAAACCTTTGGGAAGGCCCATTCAGAGTAATTCAATGCAAGGAGCATAATGCATATGCATTAGAAACTATGGAGAAAGAAGCGTTGGGAATTCCGGTCAATGAAATTCACCTTAAATTATTTAAATAGGCTTGCTTATCCTATTGATGTAAACATGTCGATAGTGTTTTTTATTTCTTTCCCTTTTGTTTTGTTGGCTGGTCTTTTTTATTTATTCTATAGTTCAAGATGGAAAGGAACAAGTAGCCCATTATTGCAAAGAGTGGTAATAAACTTGTAGCTAAAAAGAACAGAAAAATTAAAAATCCACATGCAAAACTAATATATACATTCTGAAAAGGAAAACATGACCCAAAAGCAGACAACAATATGATTATATAAAGATATATTTTCATTATATATATGCTTTGATATTTACATTGTCAAAATGGATCAAATGCCTTGCTTCTAAAGTATATAGTTCTATTTTTCTTCTTTCATATATTTTACAAAAATATTTTTCAAGAATGTATACAAAAAATAGACTAATTGCTACGAGTTTTTAAAAGGAAAAAAGAAAAGCACGGAAGTCTTCAGTCCACAACATGGGTAGTAGTAATGGATGTATCAATAGCAGCATCCACAATATCTTCATCCACAAGAGCATCATCATTAGCAGCAACATCATTAATAGGAGCAATAACTAGAGGAAAAGGGAACATAAGGTTCTTGAAGTCTATATACCAGTCGATGTCATAGAACAACACCACATTGTAGATATGAAAGAGAAAGTGGAAAGCTTAGGTTACCCTCTGGCAGTGCTCATCTTGCGACTGGAGGTGAAATCCACTTAGAAATGGCAGCCATGGTACAACTACATCCTCTTCTATGAACCTTCAAGGTCGCTCATGATTGGTATGCCTCCAATGTATGCAACATTTCCCACAACCTCTCTGAGGCCATTTAGGTACTTCTTGGGAAATATTTCTTTGACAAGATGAAGAATCAGGGTCTTGGGAATTCCAATATCCAACATGGAGGCAACAAAGTGTGAGCACACATTAGTGTTGACTCGATACTTGTCCTCATATTCGAGGAAATCCCGTCCTAGAATCCATTTCATGGCTATAATAGTCAGAGTGCTTATTCTTTGTCATCCTCTTCAAACGCTTAGTAGAAATCTAACCTAAGAAAGAAGTCTGAGACTTATGAAACACTAGCCTAATTGGGGTATTCATGTTGGCAATCATTCTGCAACTATCCTGAAACTATCTCTGCATAGTGCCTGAGTCTAACCTATGAAAATTCTATGCACTGCTAATGCTAAACTGTTAAACCAATTACCTACTACCAATTTTTCTTTAATCGCTAAGTGTGATTTCACTACTACTTAGGTGCCTATTTATAGAAAAAGAAAGGAAATGTGTGGTAATCTGCTTGCCATAAACATGATGCTAATCAAGTACCAACTTGAAAGTTGTGCCTGAGCTTGCTTGAATTTCCCACCCAATTGCATCTATTGAGTATAGATTGTTGCGTCCAAAACTAATAAGGGCTAATGAATTAGCCTAAGCTGTTGGAAGCAATTGGTGGTGTTATGCATGACCAAGGACTAAGGTGTAATTCTCCAGGTGTTTTTCTTATTCCAAGGTAGAGCTCATATCTTTTCAAACGTTGATCATATCTTTGGCTTAATCAATCATTTTGGGATATTAATTACCAATGCATACGAATGCTTAAGCTGTTAGAAAAGTGTCAGCTCAAGTTCTGAGAAAATCACATTGTACAAACTGATTGCTAATTGTAATTATGAATTCTTTTCAAATCAAAATGGCAAGTGATTCATCTTGCACAAGCCAAAGGGTTGGTAGTACATGCCAAATTAAATGCAAAAAGGTAACTCTCATCTACCACCTTGAGAAAAATATCTAAGTATTGCATGCAAAATCTTTAATCACTTAAAAGGTCTTTTCAAATACGTTGCCCAGAGAAAAAGTGATTTCTAGCACACAACTAGAGCTGAGGTAAAATTGCAAAAAAAATCAAGCTAAGCAGAAGCTTCCCACAAATCAAAATGGTAGAAATTTCAAGCCAAGAAGCATAGGGAAGGGCAATGAAAAGCTTATTTAAAGCCATGCGAGGAGCACCAGTCGTCAATTTCTTTGAAAACATTTCTTATGCCACACCAGGGATTCCTGACAAGCCAAAGTGGGAAAACGCAAAGGATCTGGACAAGCCTAAAAGCTACAGAGACCATAACTTAATTTAGGAGGACTAGGATAATATTCATGATCCCTTTCTTGCAAAAAACCCCAAAGGATTTAGGGAATCGACCTATGAAAGAATGAAGATATCCAAAAGGGTAATGTCAATGGCAGAAAAAATGTGGTTCAGTAGGCTTCCACAATATATGGTCCCAACTGCTCACTACTGCCCATAATTAGTTGATGCGGCCATTAAGCAATTCAACCCAAGCACCAACACTATTGAGGGTCAGACTCTATCAGTTAATATCACTACGGGAGCCATCTAAAATATGTTATGTATTCCTGATCATACATAGAGAGGGATGAAAATAGAAGAATTCACTCCTAAATAAGGGGAGTATATATGGAACACCAGGGATAACGCTTTGGAATTTTATAACAAAGAAACCCAAAGGGTTGAGGCAGAGCAGGAGAAGCCACCAAATATTTTGGTGTAGCATGATGCTTTTGAAATAGACTTGCAAGATTCCTTTTCAATGATGGCATTTGTTTTTGGTTTGGACACCGACCAAGAGGTGCGTGCATCTCCATTGGGCTTGGCTTTCTAGTTCCGCAGGAAACAATCTTACTTTTGGTTTAAATTTGCAGACTACCTCTCAAAGAAAATGATAGAGAAAACTAACAATTACCAAGCTAAACGAAGGTTTAAATTTCCTTCCTATCTTTCCCATATGTTTTTGCATCAAAACCCTGATTTCTTTGATAAGCAGGTGGAGTTGTCTATTTTTGAAGAAAAGAATAGAAGAAAACTAGTTTCTGTCTGGACTCATCTCCTCTCTCCAACTTTTGACTATTATACATTTTTCAAGTTATTTCTTGACTCCAATTTTGCAAGATTTGCAAGGGGAGGATGGTTTTAATCAGCTCACCTTGACGCAGATAGAGTAGATGCAAAACTTCATCCCTAGATGTGACTAGTTTTTCAGAGTGGATTTTACATTCATCTAAATGTGAGGCTTCACCGAGGAACCATTCTGCCTTCTGAAATATATTACTAATCGATTGCTAGTGCTTGAAATATTTCAACAGGCATGCATTATTGACATTACCTTCTATTGTGGAAAATCCAAGAGGAAGGATTCTTCACCTGTCCGCAAAACTTTAAAATAGTGGCCATGAAAAAGAAGCAGACACACTCGCTATTGCAGGATAAGCTGGCTAATCTAGGGTTGGTAATGATCTATGACAAATAAAATTACAACCCTTTCAATGATCTACCATATGAGCATATTAAGGTAACTCACAGTTCTTGGCCTTACTGGGAAAAGAGGTGCAACCCACTGGAGGATGAAGATGAATTATTGGTTGACCTAATCCATATTCCCATAGAAGATAGCATGCCACCATGGCATAGATTCTACCTCACTATGATGGATTATGATGAGAACTACAAAATGGGAAAAGCCATTTTCAATAGATTGAGAAAGGAAGAAGAATGGAGTATAGAAAGAATCAGAGTTGTATCACCAAGAGACAAAATAGCTTGATGCACCTTATGAAAGTGTGCAGGATGATGAACAATTTGACAAGCTATGGGATGATGAGCATCCTACTTCTGACTCAAGTGATAGTGGAGGAAATGACCTTGATGAAGAAGAAGAGCGGGTGGTGGAGGAAGTTGATACATCAAAATCCTCTGCTCACCAAAAGAAGTCCACAAGGCAGCCTACCTATGGCACTTCAAATGTGTGACTAAATATATCAAGAGTCTCATAGATGCTCACTTAGCCCTCAAAAGCAACAAGAGGGTCCCAACCACAATAGTTAGAGACTGTGGAGGTTGGAGACTCCCTGCCCCTTAAAGAACAGTGCACGGAAACTATTATGGGAGAAGATTCGCAAGAACCCATCACAAGCCAAGTGCTCCCAACAAGCCAGGATTTTGAAGTAAGTGATGAGCCAACAACAAGCAGAGAATTTCCACCATCGAATTAGTAGGTAAGGTTCACTTTTTTTCTCACTTCTCAATCTTTAGTATCCTCTTCTATTCCCATGATGCCCTTACTACATGCGTCGGCCCTACCTTCTCTACCCCTACCACAATGTTTGCGGGAGGTTTCTCCCAATTTTCCCAAACTGGGCCATCTATCTTAATGCCTCTACAAACCTTAATGCCAACCGTTGCTACTCAATCTCTCATTTCCTCTCTTTCTAAAGGCTCAAGTGCCATTGATACCCCCATTTCTACCACTACCTCGGGTCTAACCCAATATTCCTAGCAAACGGACTCCACAATGACTACCCCATCACCACATCAGTTGATGAGTCCTTCCGCTAGTTCACAAACAAAACTTTGGCAAGTCCCTTATTTCTCCCCATAGACTGTTACTCTCTAGAACATGAAAACACAGGGGCCTGCCACACTTACATTCCCTTTTTCTCTACCTCCCAGTGCACACTTTGCTAGCGGGCTAGTTCAATCATCATCCAAATTTATAGCCCAGGGAGAAACTACAAAGAAACCATAGACTCTCATAATGCAAAAGAAAAAGGCTAAGGATGACAAAAGAGATGTGGAGTCGAAAGTGTATACAGTGTACAATGAGGTGCAAGGAATGTTGAATTTTTCCACCATGTACTGAAACACTACCAAACCCCATGGGGAGATGTTGCCTAATGATTACAACATGTATGTTGTGGGACTTGATCTGAATACAGCTTGATCATAGGACAAGGTGGAACTCATGGAGGAAACACAATGGATGGTGAAAACAAACTTCCTCAAGTCTGGTTGTCAGCTAAAGAAAAAGGAGGAGCAGCTGAAGCTTGTGAAGGAAAGGGTCAGCTTCTTGGAGAAAAAAGAGAAATCACTAGAAGCAGAGGTTGTGCACTTATCAGAGAAAATGTGGGTAGAAGATTTGGAGCAGAGAAAACTCTAAGAGGAACTCAAGAAATCCCAATCCATTGATCCCATCCTACTCAACGAGCTACGAATGAAGAACTAGGAATATCAGAGCCAATTGGCCCTAACGGAGTAGAATATACAACAAAAGGATGAAGAGTTATTAGCTCAGCATGCTCAACATGAGTAGAAATTAGAAAAATAGAAAATGGAATTTGAGGGCTGAAAGGCCCAATTAGAAAAGGAACTCCAAAAGATGAAGTCATCCCTTGACATAGGGTTGGAAAACCATGCCCGGGCTAAGGAAAACTAGTTTAAGGAGCTAAGTAGCTTAGAGAAGAAACTTGCATCCACAAAAAAGAAAATTTTGAAATTGTTAGATAATGTTGAATCAAAGGATGTGAAGATTTCCCTTCTAAAGAGCACTCCCTAGGCCCCTGCTACACAACCGAACCTCATCCTAGTAGCTCAGTAACTATACATTTAATTCTGGGAAAAGGTTAAGGCCTTCTACCTAACACTACAACCAATGCTCTGGTTCATCTTGAGGGTAACAAAATTAATCCAAGAGGTTCACAGAACAATCAATCAATTCCCAAAGTTCATCACAAAGAAGGTTCCTAAGGTGAAGAGTTTGCTTAGCAAGCTATACATGGTCTCTGATAAAGACCTGGCTGAGGCAGGGATTGAAGATCGAGATGTTGCTGCCCAGATGACAAACAAGTTCATCCATTGCCACTTGGCCTTCCTATGAACTAATGCTTGCATAGCTACTTTGAACAAGACTATGGATGGAATGCAGGAAAATTTTTTCTGACTAGTCCCTGAAATGGGCCTACCGTCCCCATTTCTTGAAGATGGATTGATCGCCACAACCAAGAAAATTGCACAAATGATTGAAGAAAAGGAACATTACCTAGCCACTTTCCAAAATTTCAGCTAGCCTCCTACTACAATAGACATTGAAGGTATCATTTATCCTCTTGCACAACTAATTTTCCATTTGGAGGCAAGGGTTCATTTACCTAGGGTGTTTCCTTATAAAGAAATGCTTGACCTAGGCAGAATGCAAAAAAAATTGTGCAACATATCTAGACCATCTGAAGATGATTGGTTGCCCCTATAGGCAGCCCTTTCCAAGCTCTAATTCTATCACCCAATAGATGGTGCTCTGGTCTATGCACCAGAGAAAATTTTGGGTTCTCCCTTCCTCAAGAAAAGTGCCCCTAGTAGTCGCCAGAAGCTGTGAATAGAAAATTCACAATGCTCCCTTCAGGTTTTGTTTTTGCTATGTATCATCCCATGCTTTCAATGAATATCGATGGCCCCTTTTTGATAAATGATCACTGGCCTCTGCCACATGTCCGCTTAGCACTCCCCAAGAGAATTCTCTCCTTTACTCTTCTACCGGTCCCCTTTGTGCTCCTACGTGTCTTCACCATGGGATTTTTTAGCTACTTCCTTCAATTCCTCGTTGGTCCCCACTCACATGCCACGTATCTCCCATTTTCATAAATATTTGGCGAGACCCACAAGTGGCATCAATAGTAAACATTGTTGTGACATGTCACCCCAGTGCAAGCTTTCAACAAAGGGAGGGGAATGAACCACATCCTACGCCATGCTTCCATCTGTCTCCTTGTGGATGCTTCTTCAACACATAGGATGGAGCGAACCATGGGGTGCGATATGTTGCCATGTGTTCCAACTGCCTAAACTGGGTAGTGACACTTTTTTGCACGAGACCACTGCTATCATTCACAGGGGATGCACCTTGATGGGAGTTGACCAAATACTATGGCTTGAACCTTTTTTGTTACAATGGTTGAGAATCATTGCTTCAACATCATTGCTCAAGATTCTGAATCTTTTCGGTTATTACTCACTAGGTGATGGAAGGCTCACTATATATACTGCTCTTTGCTTTTGAAAAGGGTTAGAAGATTACATGTTACATGTTCCAAGTTCCACGGGTTCAAGAATTACAATATTTTAGAGAGACAACAAGCATTTTTATTGTTTAGATTATTGCAAGAACTCACAGACTGTGCCATTGTTCGGTCTCTATTTTTTCTTATACTATTGATAAACTTTATACTGTGTTATTATTGTTTGAATGGTTTGTTTTCTGAACTTCTATAATTTTAATGCAAGTTTTTTGGTTTAGATCATGTCTTTTGACTTTCTTTTTAGTAAATGGGTGTGAAAAATATTTTATGTCATTGAATCAGTTGTTCATGCTTCAATCTTTATTTTTTGTTATTCTAGGGTATGGTAAACTGTTGAGTGGGCCCTTAGATTATATCCAAAAGATAGGTTTATTGTGCCTTTTATCTAAATTTTGGCATATCACCTTAGTTAGATCCTTTATTTTTATATCTACTTCATTTTCCCATTCCAAAAAACCAATTATAGAAGAAGTCAACTTCTCTAAAAAACTGGAGGTCACTCAGTTTAGCACAATAAGTCCCCCATCAACTGAGTTTCCCACAAAGGGCTATTACCCTGAAATTTTTTGGCATCAATAAGAACAAGATTTTTCATGAATGAGGAGTGCTTGATGGGAAAAATTATTCTATCCTTAATCAATTTAGTCAACTCTTTTCTCATCAAAGGCTCAATCCTAGGATTTATAGGCTTTTGTTTTTTCCTTATGGGTTTGGCATCAGGATCTAATTCAATAGTATGTTGAGAAAGGCATGGTTCAAAACCCTTTAGGTCTTCATAAGTCCAAGAAACTACATTATTTTATCTATTACAAAGATCTACAAAAACATCATGTTCAGTGGTAGAACATACCTTTCCCAAATTTAAAGACTTTCCCTCTAAAATTTTAATTATCTTGAAGTCACCCTTCTTCATAGCTAAGTTTATCCTTTTTTTCTTTAATTGATCATTATGGTAGTTTTTTTCTACTCAACTACACAATCTGATCACCACACTAATTTTGCAACTTAGACTAATTTTTTAAGAAAATTTTGCCTCATCTTACAGAAAATTCACTATCTATTGGTCACTGTCAAAGACTTGCTAGTGATCTTGATTATCTAGAACAACAGACCTTACAACAAGTGTGATATGTTGCTTCTTTTGACTTTTAATATGTGTTGGTATGTCAAACTGAGCACCAACTACTGCAAGTCTATCAACATGTCTATTCTGATTTCTTAGAGTTTTTTGGATGTGTAGAACCCTAATCCAAATACCTGCAAAACACAACAAATGAATACATTAGGAGATCAAATGCAAGCAAGAACAAGGATTCCTCAAAAAATTCATTTGAATAGCAAAAGAGATAAAATATGAAATGAAGAACACAATGAGATTTCAAAGCATATCAAATCCTATTCTAAAGCCAACAAACTCCTAATCTCTTGAGGCAATTGGTGCCAATTTGATGTGAAAATTGGCCCTTTCCCAATTCCTATGATGCAAGCTTGATGTGTGATAAAGAGTGATCCACTTTGATGATGTTGAAGAGTGCTCCAAGCTAAAAACTTGCATAACCTAGCTAAGAACTAAATAAGATGGATGAAAAATTGCTCTAAATTTGAGTATAATAACTTTGCATAATTTGTGGATCCTAAAATTAGGAATGAAGCCTCTTATTTATAGAATGATAAGATTGAGAAATTTCCAAAATAGAGAAATGTGGGACTAATAATTAGCCAGTCAAAAAGTGCCACTTGTCAATGGGTGAATGGTTGAAGGATGTGCAAGTTTTGAAGAATGTGCAAAGAGGGGGGAGATTCAAATTCAAAATATGGCTTGAAGGATGAGATGAAAGGTGAAGTTAATGTCACATGACTCAAGAAAGGACTTGTAAGAGATGTTAAATGCCATGTTTGGAGGACAAGAAATTTTTGGAGGGATTTTTCAAATTTGAGGAATATTCCATCTTTGATGCCTTTTTTGAATGAAAATAGATGATTTATAAAACAATTAAATTGATTTTCATGTGCAAGTTGCAAAATCTAGAGGATTTGATGGATTAAGACTAAGATTAATCAGGATTTGATTAATTTAAAGGAGATTTAGCTGATTTGACCATTTTGACTTAGATTTTAGGATTTAAATAACTCAAAATGAGAAGAGAATGATTTAGACTTAGTTAAATAAATATTTTTTGATTTATTTAACCAAAGGGGGTGATGTTAGATTAAATTAGATAAATGTTTGATTTATTTAATTTAATTAGATGAACTTTAGAAATTTAAACAAATAATATGGATTATTTAATTAAATAAAGATAGGAAGATGAAATGACCTAGCTAATTACACAGAGATAATGATTTAATTAAATTAAGGCATTTATTTAATTAAAAGGGGAATTGTGATGAATTTAATCAAATAAGGCTATTTGATTAAATGGTTAGATAGAGGGATAATTCAGGATGAAGTGATGTTAGTAGATTAGGATCGAGTGCATGTACATTTTATGTGTCTACAAGATGTTAAAACCCTCAAATCCTTCAATCAAATCCCAAACCCTATGCTTGTAGGATTTGAGCAAAATGTTCTTGTTTGAACTTTGGGTTTTGACTTGATGAGCAACCAATTCACTATCACCAAAAACTTGTAACAATTTGATGCTCCTTCTTTGTGCAAGTTGAAGACCTTGGATGAGTACTTCATACTCAACCACATTGTTAGTGCAACTAAATTGAAGACTGAAAGAGAAATAATATTTCTCCTTTCTTGGATATACTAGCATTACACCAACACCAACACCATTTCTATTTTTAGAATCATAAAAAAACATCTGCCATAATCCCCCTAAGTTTTCTTAAGTTTTTATGAGATTGGGGATAATAGCATTCTCTTCATGAATACAGTAAGTGTCGAGACCAATCTCCTCTATTTCATTTTTCGGTAAGTGGATTGAATCGCAAAGCATCACTCCATTCATCCAACAAAAAATAGGGACCTCCTTTATTGGATTTGCACGCTCATGAACATAACACTCTTCCTTTTGATTATGCAATGTGTAGTTCATATTTTTTGGACTAGGAGTGTAGGGCTCTAGATGATATTTTGCTATGGGATCAGATTGGATGGTTGCTTTAGTGCCATATCTAGTTCTAAATAGCATGTTAGACCAGTTGGAAGATAAGTACACCCACCTATCTTAGCAGTGAAATCTCTAGATAAGCAAATGAAAAAGTGAGTAGGGAGGTCTATGAATGAATTTTCTTGCAACACATCACAACTAGGACATGCATGCAAGGACAACTTTAAATTTTTAATTACCCCCACAGTATTGACAACAATGCCATCCAATTGTAAAACTTGTATAGCCACCCATTCATACTTGATAGCAAGCATTTCAGCAATTCCCTTAGGTATGACATAACTACTTGCCCCTAAATCTTTCATGCAATTATGCACTATATGATTTCTAATAATTAGAGAAATATAGAAGGGAGGTGGCTTACTGATTTTGTTTCAATTCCCCTATTCTTTAGGTTGCACCAAGCTGATTGATGGAGTAGTCTGCTCCTTTTCCTTTACATCACCATTATGTTATGTTCTTTTAAGGATTTTTGTAGAAAATCCCTTTGTCATGGGATAGATAGAGCTTCCCACATAGTAATATTTAGATTGGATTTCTTCATTTTCTCTACTATGTTGAAAGGAAGTTGACCAGCTTTAGAAGGAACCTTTGTAACAAGGTCAACTCTTGTTGCTTGTGTGATCTTAGGTTGATCTTGTGTGATCTTAGGTTGCTCCACCACTTATTTAGGCCTATTATCAGGATGATTGGATTGTGGAACCTCTGCAATTCTACATGTTAGTCTAGTATTTTAGCTTTGTTGAGATTATTGAGAGATTGATGCTTGACCAACCATGGAAGATGTGCCATCCTTCATTTCTCTTTTCTTTGATCTTATATTTTGGGCTATTGCATTAGTATCTTCTTGACTTACACCACAAAAATTGTCCTGGCCCCAAATGACGAATGAGGAATCACCTAAGTTTCATTTTGAGCTACTAAAGTTAGCACAAACTCTCCATTTTGATAGGAATTTTGATTATGAGCTTGTTCACAAGGATAACACCACTCCTAGGCTAGATTGTTTTGTACTGGAAAAAAATCCTTAGATTTATTGGTAGCAGGTGAATGCATGTTATTTATGGGCTTACAATGATTCCATTATTTTCTTCCTTGATAAGATGGTATATTCTATTGATAACTTTGATTTTGAGGCTGATAAGGCCTATTTTTTTGAGCTTTCTACCTTCATTATTCATACTTTGGAGCAAGGTTTGAAAATATTTTGGAAGCGTAGCAGAAGGAGAAGGTTGGCATGTAGAAGCCACTAGAGTAGGAGCTACTAGAATAGGGGCTACCGTTGGTTGTGAAGGAATCTCAAGAAATAAAGGCATTGGTGGCCTAAGAGCTATCTTCCTACCCTGAATTAAATAATTGTTTACCCTTATAGCAACATCATATGCATTGGTAAGGTGAAACATCACATTGATTGAAGAATAACAACTATGTCACTATTAAGAACCCTTAAGAAATATAAGAAATCATACTCAGTGGAAGGTTTCATTAGAGTAGGGATTCTATCCCATGTTTTCTAAAATTTGTAGTTAAAATCACTCATGAATTCATGAGGTGCTCCCTTAATAGTGGTTAGCTGCTCAATCAAGGACAAATGGTTACTTTTTCCTTCAAAATGTTTACATAATTTCTCTCCTAACTCATCCTAGTTGTGAATGGTGTTAGGAGGCAAACCTTTATACCACTATAGTGCCTTTCCTTTAAGAGAAGTGGAAAGTAATCTAATAGCCACATTGTCCTCTATAACATCATGCACTGAGCATATATTTCCTACATATATGATGTGTTATATTGGCATTATAGATGTTTTACCAATAAATTGGGGAATACTCTTGAGGGAATTGATTGGTATATCATAATTTTGGGCCAAAATTAAGGGGCTACCACCAATAAAAGACATAAAGGGTTGATTTCTAGGTAAATCAATGTGGAATAATGACCTATTTGTATGGGTGGTAGGTGTTTTAGTCTGAAATAATCCACCCATAGGCGACATAGATTAGGCTCTAGGAGAAGAACTTGAACTTCTATTTCTTCTTATAGGTGACAAATATTTTCTTTTCTTCTCCTAGAAGTAGAAAACAAGAGTTGGATATATTGAAAATTACCTCTAGAAGATGATCTTGTATGAATCCTTGGCATGAGCTTCTAGGTTTGATCTTGAACCAAGAGTTCTAAGTAGAAAAAGAGTTTCCAATTCATATGTTGAGTCCCTATTTGATAGGAGAGTTTCTAGGTACTTATTTGAGAGCCTCTTCAAGGATGGAATGTTGAGAGAAAAACCATTTCCTCAACTAAAAGTGAAGTGAAACCTCCTAATTGTCCCACCGGGCATGCCAGAAACTGTTGTCACATAAAAATACACCCTATTGAACAAGAGTTCAATGTTCTAATGAAATAAACGAAACAACCTCAAGCTGTAAGACCTTGCAATTGAGGTTGAATCTCTAGAGAAGGTTGGCTTCCTCTTCTAACTAAGTGCAGATGTGTTGGTCTAACCCAGCACTTGAGAATCATAATTCTAATCTATTCTAACAAATCACAAGAGGAAAAGGGGCTAGAAAGAGACATGAAAAGTAAAGAAAGTGATGCACCAAGATAGAGTTTGTTTCTTCTTTGCTTTAGATTGCACAAAATATCGATAAAACGGCTAAAACAAGCATTCAAACATGAAGGTAAGAGAGTTTTACTTAGAAATATAAGAAACAATTATGATAGTAGTAGTATTTTATTAATGAGGTATAAAGCCAATTTTACAATGATAGAATGTATGAATATAGTGTCTGCAAAAGAAATCTGTGATAAGATCCCAAAAGAAGAACCCCCAAAAATGAATACAAGTGTTGCCTTTATAGTTCAGGCATAACTAAAATGAATGTAACTCCAACCCTAACCTAGCTAGGGTTAGCAGTTAAAGAAATATCTAATCCAAGAAATATTTTCTATGAAAAATACACCAAGAAGGACCTAGAGAGAACAAGGATATAGGCTATCCCCTCTGCCATAAATACTTTCCTTGAGGTTGTTCAAATCCCTCATGAAATCAATGATTTAGGTAATGGAATGTTAGAAGTAGTTAAGGAAATAGCAATGAATGAACATGGTACCTGTAAAATCCATCTACAAAGGCATGGAATGTAATAACTTTGTCCTCGAACCCCTAAAAAAATGTTAATGAGCCATTACTTTTGCAAACCTATCGCAAACAGGAGTAGTTGACTATTGAAGTTTGAATGAGGATCATCAGACCAAGCATGGATGGCCAACATCAAATTACTAATGCAAGATTAAAACATGACCATTGATTGCCAAATGTTTGATCTCCACTATTTCTCACTATCCCATGCATCACTTACTTGACTATCGTCGTATGGTAGTGCTCCTACTACATGCTTGTCTATAACACCTCCACAATATGGTGGTTCCTTAACCGCCACCCCATGCCATCTTCATTTGATCACTACGGTATGGAAATGCTCCTACCGCTACCCCATAGACTACTTTTCTCACCGTTGGGGTATGGTGGTGCCTTAATCGCCACCCCATGTGCTTGCATATATAATTCCCTATGATATTGTGATTTAGTGCTAATGAGATTCCTTCATCACCAAACTACAGGATCCTTTGCAGACCTCTACAATATTGTAGTATGGGAATTTTTTGCAAGCAATAAAACATAAGACTTCTCTGATCGGATCGAAATAGTGTATATCTAAGGGTGGCATAAAATATGTCAACATTCACCACTTGTGATGCATCTTTAGTATTTTATTTTCTTATTATATCTCAACCTTAACTCTATCCAATCCTAAATTTACCTTCACTAATTGTGATTGTAATCATAGTAATAGTTAAATACACCAGATCCATATGAATTTAAGCCATATTTAACTACCTAAGCTACAATCCTAATGAGATATTTGAAAGCTTCAAAACCAAGAAAACATTAAAATAAGCATGAAATAAACCATGAAAGCATAAAAAGAAACCTAATCTAGAACTCCAAACCTTATCCCATTGGGGTATTAGTGTCGTATTGATATGGAATTACAACCCTTTCCCAATCCCTTGGATAAAATGAGCATCTAATCAAACTCCATTGATGAAAGTTTAAGCTAAAATGGATGAAACTATGCTAAGGGTGGATGAAAATGATGAGAAATATTGGTAATGGATGCAAGGATGAATAAATATAGTATTAAAATGTGCAACATAACTTTTCTTTGATGGAAGTGGATCCATTTCTCTCCAAAATGTGAGGTATTTATAGGAGAAAATGGCGAATCAAGGATTGAGATCGATTTGGTCAATCAATGGTCAAGATGAAAAGTGAAGTAAAGGCATGGATCAAGGATTCTCATAAATGGATGAGAATGCAAGATCACATGAATCAAAGAATCAATCGATGGCTCACAATGATTCAAACAAACACACTTTCAAAGTTGTGAGAAAGTTTGTTAGAGAGTTTATTAGGAAAGAATATTCCAAGGGAATGTTCCCATGCAAGTGGATGGGTGAGGAAAATTAGTAATTAGTTAATTAAAACAAAGTTTTAATTTTGCAAGTTGAGGAATATTAGGGTGCTCATTAAATAATTAATTTATTCAATGAAAAGGCAATGCAAATGACATTTAATTCAATAATTTAGGATTATTCAATTAAATGAGAGGATATAAGGGGGTTTAAATTAAATAATTTGCATTATTCAATTAAACATGATGAAAGGTTAGTGTGAAAGGGTAGGAATTGACCTAATTAAATTAATTAGATTAATAGATGAAAATGATTCATTTAATTAAATAACTAGGCTTATTTTTAATTAAACAGTAAAAAGAAGATGAATTTTAGGACGAAACAATGTTAGTGACCAAATTCAAGTGTGTAATATCATTCAAGACAATTTTAAGTGTTTGTACTAATAACTTTAGATGTCCTATTTGATTCTAATTTAATGGTATAGGAAAATAATCGAGTAATAATAACATATTTTAGGGTTAAGATCATCAAAATTATTCTCATAATTTATTTTCAAAGATTTAAATAATTTTTCCATAAGTAATGGTTACATTTGAATATGGTGTTATTTTATTTTCTTTATTTCATGGGACAGTGATGTACTTACATAGAATTTCTAATTGCTTAATAAGCATGATTTTAGTACTATTAATTAAGAAGATGTCAAAAGGGAGTAATGAGCACCTTATCAACTAATGATATTACTGTGGTGATTATCAATCACAATAATATCTTCATTGGTTAAGAGTTTAGATAATATGAATATTTTTAATACTAACACTATGAGTAATGTCAATATTAAATTGTTAGTGTTAAATAAGTTAGTAGGTGAGAAAATTTTATTCAATAATAATATTATAAATGTAAGTGATGAAATTTACAATTGGTAAAGCTATTAGCAACAATACTAAAATCAAATGTTGTCATGAATAATAGTGGTAAGTAAATGTAAAGTTGGTAATATTATCTTTTGTAAATTTATGAAAGGATAATATGAATTATAGATATTAAGGGTGGAATTAATATTAAATTTGATTCTTATGAGGAAGGTTTTGAGAAGTAAATTAAGTTTCAAAAGTAATATGATTATAATCATCGCCCATCAAGAAAATAATCATGTCAATATTAGTGGTGTTAGTAATTATAAATATTAAAAGGGAATGCTAAAGAAAAGTGGTAATCATGATACTAATATGAGTGTTTTTGATTAATGATAAACAGGTTTTGAATGGTTCTTGAAACCCTATACAAAAATGAACCATGGTAACAGAGATAAAACAATGGACTTCCCACCCAAGAAACCAAAACCAAGATGATATAAGTGTTATTAATCATTGTGATTATGGTTATTTAATATTCATCTTATCATTGGTATGCGGCTACATTCTTGTAGGGTTGACAACTATCAATGTTTATACATGGTTACTCAAGAAAAAAATTGGCAAGTGTGTATTGTTTATATGTGAAAAAATTTAGGCATGACATTTGGTATCAAAGCCAAGTTCCAACACTAGGAACTCTGGGGTTATTACTTGTTTTGCCTAGGGTCCCATTGTGTGCAATGTCTTAATTGTTGAGTAAAGATTTGATTTGTTGATATTTTTTGGTGAGTGACTTTGTCCTCAAATTTGCAATAAAAATATTAAAAGTAGTATATCAATTAAAACTTGTTAAAGATACATTCTTGTATCCCTTATTTTAAACATATTATATTCTTAACAAGGTTGTTGTCATTATTCTCCTTGTACATGTGAGGAGAAATTTGTTTTTTCTTTAAGAAGGAAAGTTCTTTGAATCACTTAAGTTTATAAAAAGTTATTTTATAGGATTTATTTGAATCATTGATGTTAACTCCAAGTTTTCATTTCCAATGTCTCTCTATATTTAGTTTTTGGTTGAACTTAGATGTTCTTGAATTCATGTAATGCTAATTAGAAAAAGTAAGGAGGAAAAAAATAATATAAACTTGATCCTTGGTTTTAGGAATGTTAGTAATGAACGTGAGAAAATTAGTTCTTGAACTATTTGAGCAATTACTAGGTTGCTTAAAATAAGTAAGTTACTTATGTTCATAAAATGTAACTTCCTTGCTTCATATGAAGATAAATTCTCAAAAATAATATATATAGATGAAGTCTTGTTGAGTCATTTCCTTGAGAAATTTCTTGAATAATTATGGAAGTAAAGAGGGTCATGCAATTTAGATGTTTCTTTGGTTGTGCATTTCAAATTTAATATTATCTATTAAATCCACCATAAACATGGGATAATTATTAAGGATATTGCATTCTCTAGATATTGATATTTTTTCTAGTTGTCACAGTTTAATTATGAAAAACTATATAAGTGTGTTGTTGATTTTAGACAAGTATGACCCATTGTTACGCAATGTCATTTACATGTTGATGGAAAGCTTGAAAACTGGGAAATATTAATGTTGATTGTTTGGAAATGAAAACCTCAGCTATGGATGAACTCTTGATTCTTACTTGTTGATAGTAACCTAAAGTTTAAAAAGTATTCTAGTTCAAGGATTTGATGTTTTGAATTGCAAATATTATCATAAATAGAAAATTGAAATGAAATAGATATGCATGAAGAAATTTAGACTTGGTTATTAGTAATTATCTCTAAATTTGGTGCAATAGAACTATAATTTGAATCATGTATACTAGCGTGTAAACACTGAGTTTATCCTTAGTGGTATATTATGTTTTGATCTCTAGTGAAATTCCTTATTCTAATGGTTGTTTTGAGTTTCATGTTAGGTATTTGTAATTATGTGGTCCCTTGTGTCATGTGTTATTTCTTATGTTCCTTCTAGGAGAGTCAAACCCCCCTCTTGTGAAGAGGAGATTTTGGGTCCTCCATGTGCAAGGGGTTTGAGTGGGTCCAACTCCCACATATAGGGTCATCCTTACCTTTTGGACAAGAGTACCCATACTTATTTATGGATAAGAGTATCGTGTATCCATGTGCATATTGGATTGGTTTGGAGGGATAATGGTTTTGGATGGTACATTGTGGACTATGGAGGTGTTGAAGTGATACTGGATTTTGGATAAAAGTGACATATATTTTTTTCCCTACTAGGTAGAGCCTCTACTCCCCCTATGTGGAATTCCTTCATGGAAATACAATGAGATAATGATGTGCTTGGCTGTTGGTAACTGTATGAAGTTTAAATCATTTGTGCATTATTGGTGCTAAGTGATCTTGATGTCTTCCAAGGTCACCAAATTTTTTTTCAATAAAAAGGTTGTTTAGTATCTTCAAAGGAGTAAAAGGTGTATTATAATATGTGTTGTGAGAAACCAATAAATGTTATGTTTGTGACTCAAGTTTGAGATACTACATATCTAACTTGGGATGATCTACTTGTGTATACCTTGTGCTAATTTATGTGTCATTGCATGTTTGTTTTTGTGTGTTGGAATTCCCCTAGTGATGACCTCTCCATTTGGAGAAGAGTTTTGCTAGTGTATTAGGGGTTGAGGGAGTCCCCCATTTATTCGAGCATTGCGATTCTTCCTTGATGTGTCCCTATGTGAGCTAATGGAAAAATTTCCAAAGATTATGTTCCCCCTTAAAACTTTGAGTTGGATATGCTCCCCCTTTGAGGACCACATTTGTTGGTCCATAATGCAAAATGTAATGCCCCACCATGCAACCCTAGGGGAAGTTGCAGACTACTAACAATTTCACTACAATTTAAAAAAAAAAAAATACAAATACATGTATGACAACAACACAAGCCAACAATCCCCTAAGGTCACGAGACAAAGATTAATTAATTCACAAATTAAAACAATATGCATGAAATGAAACATAAAAACATTCACTTTAATAAATAAAGCACATACATTCCATACATGAGATTTCCATTAAGACCATGAGATCCTTCATGGTTACTGAAGACAGAAGTTAGATAATTACAATTACATCTCTCATTCCCAGAATGAGGTAAATCAATAACATGTTTGTTTATTACAATTTCCACCTCAATAACAGTGAGGGGAAAATAAAATACAAGATCCACTACCATAAAAGAAACCAAAGTAGCATCTAGATCCCATGAGCTCACCAACACAAAAGTCTCGTCCACATAAGCCAATGCCAACACAACGGAGTATGGTGCACGTTCCACCCAACCATGTGATACCTGAAGGCTCACCCCCCGTGCTAGGAGATAGTAACAAGGGTTTCAGGGTATGACCAACAACCTCTAAACATAGGTAACATAACTCAACAGGAAAAAGATGCGAACATGACATCACATGACATAAAGGTTACAATGCTTCCAGATTTTAAATACATGAACACATCACGAATACAAACATAATGCTGACTTAAGAGAAGTGTCATCACAATGTCGCATGGGATATCCTGGCAAGTCTTCCTAGGTCCCGGCCCCCATCTCGGGATATCCTAGTAACCTCTAATGACTCCCGACCCCTCATGCAAACCAATGTGGAATCAGTTATCTTTCGAAGGGACAAGATAATGATCTTGCCATTCCAGGCCTTCTCGTCTCATCCCAAGCCTATACAATCACTTGTGTCCATGAGCGAGGAAAAATTAATCTTTTTAAATGTTGGTACCACCTATGCTAATTAATTGGTTTAAGTTATCACTAAATTAACCAACTTACATTGAGATCTCCTGGCACCACTTTGTGTGCCAGCCCTCAATGCAAGCCACTTCTCTAAGACAACACGTGGAACTATGCCACCACCAAAGGGTACTCAAGTGCAACCTAGGGATAATGAATCCCTAAACACGACATAAAGTCAACGTAGCCCATTCATGATAACCGGGTACAACACAGGACACAATTAAGCACTACCCAAGGCAAACAAGGTCGACCGACATGACAGCAACCCCAAAACACATAAAAGAAAAACCTATCTGGAAGACTTACATAGCACTGACTAGACTTCCCCCACCCCTATAATTTATGCCAAACATCAAAAGTAAGCACTACAAGCAATTTTAAATAAAATCTAAAATTAGGATTTCGTAAATCCAATTCACCCAATGGCGTAGTGCACTTAACTAATTTAACTCATCATAACTTGCACAAATTCAAGAGGCTCAAATCACACTGACAATCCACGATGATTTAACTATCCATTCAGTTCTCCTTGACTCGATCCATCTAATAATTTAAATCCATCTCTTCATTTTTTGTTATTCAATAATTTATTGTAAACAATTTTTTTCATTTAAATATAACTATATATATAAATACTAAATATCTATGCAATTATATAATATATATATATATATATATATATCCAATACATACATATACAATTACATATATATTTAAAAATACATATATAACTGATATTTAAATATAAAATAGTTATCACCTAATGCACCCATTAAAATATAATATAAATATATTATAACATACATATTATATATATACAATATTAAATTAGTATATATATAATATATATTATATTTAATTATTAAAAAATAATAATAATAATAAAAATAATAAACAAAATTTATATTTAAATATATATTAAATATAATATATAACATATAACACATGTTATATATATATATATTATATTTAATGAATATAATATATAAAAAAAAATCTAACTTACAAAAAGTAAAACAAAGTCAATGCAATAAGAGGGAGGCTGGGACGCAGCTGTGAGTTGCGCCCAGCTCACCCTGGGCGACGCTGCCCATGGCAGCGCCTCCCACAGCCGTGGGAGGAGCTGCCATGGCAGCGCCCCCCTTGGGGTGGGCTTGGCCGACCACAATGCCGCCCCCTCCCCACTACCATACAAAAATTAAATTTTATTGTTTGTTTTTTCTTTCCTTAAAACGCAACAACAGATGGGACGAAAAACAGGGGTAAACCCCTGTCCCAGCTCTGTTTTGGGAGAAATCTCAGACAGAGGCCAAAAAAACACAAATAAAATAAAACAAACTTCCAAAGAACAGAAAAGCAAATGGTATCATGGAAAACCAAGAATTTAACCCAACTATATGAAGGTTTTACATTCTTTTCCAAATTTAAATGAAGTTTTTTTCTCATACCCACAGAAATTTCACAAAAGGTTTAAATGAAGCTCTATTCAAACACACAAAAATTTCACAAGAGTTTCTTTTTTTGTTTCAATTGGATTCACCATGTTTTGCTCAAACAATTTCTGTTAAAAGTTTGATAATACCAAATTTGAATCTCTAAATTTTCACACTTTCTTGAGAGTTTGATTCAAGTTGAAATGAAATTTCTTGATGGGTTTTCCCTTCCATTCACAGTTTTTTTTTAAGAACTTCTATCATTTTGAACAGTATCTAAACTATTTTCAAAATAAAGAGATTGCATAAAGTTTAAACAAGCACCTTGTGTTTTCTCCAACCTTGAAATCTTCCAATGGAGGTTTGCCCTTTTCCTTCAAATTCAGCTGCACTGGTTTTCCAATCTTCTCTAACAAGATTTCTCCAAGAATTCCAAATTCCTTCTTGCTCTCCAAAATTACCAATTATGAAAAAGATAATTCAAAAAAAGAAATCTATTTTCCTTATCCCCTTCTCCAAATTGTCAAACCCCTAATTTAGCCACCCACCAAGAGTTATTGCAATTTAGATATTTTTTTTTGGATATTTTTTATTTTTTGGAAATTAATAAAAAAAAATTATTTTCCTTTTCAAATGCATAATACTCATTTAAAACCAAATTCCATTTACCCCACAATGAGAGCTAAATTCACTTTATTTCACAAAATTGAATCCAACTATTACATTTAAAACAAATCATTTTTAATTTTATTTTCTTACATGAGGAATGCAATACAACTTATATATATATATATATATTTATTTATTTTTTGTCACATTATTTAATAATGCTAACACACTTGGACTAATTTAATTAATCAACAATAAATCTAATTCACGATTAGATTATTTTATCAATTTAATTAAATTAACTAATTAGTTAATAAGCACTCTTTTATGAATTTTGGCAATAAGAATAAATAAAGCAACACCATTTCACTAGGAAATTTAAATCACGCAAGCAAGGAGAGACGAGATGACAAGAAAAATAGCTTAACCCAATTGACAACCCAACGACCCACTATGGCTAGGGTGATGTCACGACACAGAAACCCAAGCTACTATCTCCCAATCATTTTCTGTTGAACAAGGGACATTCTCAGACCTGTAAAATCAGGTGGAGTCAATGTCCTGTACCTGCATCCTACACACAACACGAGTGTCGAACATGCATACATATATATATAAATATCAAAACACCCCGTGAAGAGGAAATCGCGGAATCACAGGGCACTCGCGTGCGAGTGATGTGATCCCGTCCCCTTCACCAATACAATGTCGCTAACTGATGCCTCTAAACATCAATGGTATAATCAAAGCATAAAGCATCAATAATTCACATACTTGCTAATTTAATCCACAACATGAAATAATAATATCATCTTATTAAAGTACCATCACATCAAAACATAATGTTTACATCGCTTACCAATTAGCGGTCAAAAGTAATCAAGTTTATAACCAAAGTGCTAACAAGGAAAAATATACATAACGAACGCTGTTCGATCAAAAGAACAAAATGGAGGGGTGTTACACAAAACCTTTTCCTTGAGTTGTATCCCATGGGTTGAGGATGGATCTTGTGTGCCAAAACTTTGGATGAGCTTCCACTTGGCCTACAAATGCTATAGATATTGGTTATTCAAAGACATGGGTATTAGATGGAGTGTTCTTGTGATATCATCGTTGGTCTATTCACATATAGGTAGTGGTTCAACCAGTCATGTTCCATGAGTAGTGTTGGAAACATAGCAAGAAGAATGCAATTGTTTAATTCTTATTATCTAGTATTTGCAAAAAAAATATAAATTGACAAAATGAAAGGCTTGTGACAACAAAATATTACAACATTTCTTAGGTTACATACTTTACAGTGACTATGATAGAATTGCAAGGATGGTGATAGAATTATGCATTGTTAAATTATGTTCTTTTGGGTAAGATTCAATGTGCAGATAGTTTAGATATTACAAGATACTTTACATATATGATTATGGATTTTTGGTTGGCATGTCTCAGGTTGTGTGGGATTATTCTTGGTTATTATATTGATATTTTGTGGTTTGATACCACCATATTATTATAAGTGGTTTGAGACCACTATATTTTTTTGACTATATGATTTGAGAACCACCATTTCCCTCCACCCCTTGAGTGGCTTGAAGAAGTCACATAGTGCATGTAATGTGTCGATTTTTGTGAAATATGTATTATTTTGAAGATTATTTTGTTTTTTTTGCTAGTAGTATTGTATTATAGATATTTAATTTGTGTGGTCCTTTTTTCCTCAAGGAATTTATTTGATTTAATCAGTTTTTATTTGGATTGAGTTGTTTCCTTTGTACTTGGTTTAGCCTTTTACTTTACTTTCTCGAGATCTTAATGTAAAATTTGAAAAAAAAAATAAATTATCTTCTTAAGTTTGAGGCTTCTTTGAACTACTAGAATATGTGTCATGATGTGAACCTATAAACTACTATATCTAGGAGGGATCCTTGGCAGGTCATACCGGAGTGCAGATGTGCTACAAAATTTATATTCTAAGGATGGGGATGTAAATAGGACCGATATCCATCGTAATCCATTATCCCTATATTTTATGTGTGATTCTTGTGTACCTTCCTTCTTTGAGGCTAACCTCCTTACACAAACAAGGGAAAGGTACTAGGAATTGTATGGAGGGGTCCTAGAGAAGGCCTTACAATCATCTTTCCTAATATTATCATGATAACTCAGTGATGGTAGTTGCTTCAGATCAGTGATATGGCATTTGGCATCATTCCTCATAAATCCCATTCCCTAAACCATGTGCTATATCAGCGTTGTTTTGGTGTTCTGAGTGTTGTAAACCAATTTCTATTATGCTTATGGATTAATTGTAGGCATTTTCATGGTAAAAGGGAGTGAATGATTGCTTAAGATATAAATTCATTGTGTTGTTGTGAAATGATTGAACTATTTGACAAAGTAATAATGATTGAAGTGAAAATATGTATATATAGTGTAGTCCTCAAAATCATAAAGATGAAGTAATGTGGAATTGACTTATGTGAATTGTGAATAAATGCCTTTTTGGTTGTGTTAATAGTTAATTGTAAATTCTACCCCAATATTCTAGAATACCTTGGAATACAAGATTATTGGTGTCATACTTGAAATATTTTTTTATATAAAGGACTATTGTCAAGTGCTTGTGCTCTGTTGGCAAGTTCTCTTTGTGGTATATTGTCCTTGATGACAAAATTGATTGGTGATTGATGAGTAAAGATACTTGGTGATCTTTGTGTTCAGTTTGGCATATTTAGTATTTTGGTGATCATGCTTTTGGTTGATGCATTTGGGTGCATTTGTTCATCACATATTATAGACTGATCATGTTGAGCTTTATGTGTAGATAAAAGTTATTCAGGTGGTATTAGTTTTCAAGTGATACCATGGAATAATTGAATTCATTTTGACTGATTGGAACTTCTTTATTGTACAACAGGTATATTGTTTCAGTTGTTCATTATCAGTTTGATCATGGCATTATTGACAAGATTCATTATGTCTTCATGGAAATTCTATTGATGATCTTCATGGCTGTCTCACAATTCTTTAATTAGTTTGGTGCATATGTTAACATGATATACATATATTTCACAAGGGTTATTGCATTATACATGAGGTCACAAAGATGTTTGTATTGTTACACAGTTAGTCTTGTATCCTTGAGTTGGTTACTATAGCTTCATAAGCAATGGTATTGCTTAGTCTTTTCATACCATTTCTTATAAAAAGTATTTCGACATTCTTGGGCCTTCGCATGTTATGTGGATTCACATTTCATTTTCATTTATATCTTGGCTTATGTTTACTTGTGATATAAGTTGGTCGTCATTAAGATATTTCTATTTGTTTTTAAAGTGCTTTATCACTTAAAGGCCAACAATATACATTATGGTTATCACTTATAAAGTGATTGGCAAGGTGGCATGCCTTTGAAGGTCGATCATGTTTTGGGCTTACTCATTGCACAACAGTTAATACATTCTTTTGGAGACTTGGGCTATCAGCATATGTATTATACTTGATTTGCTTACATGGTAGTGATAGTATTATTGTTTAATGAGAATGTTGGCTATGTTGACTTGGAAAACACATGTGGTTTATGATTTGGCACTCATTTAATGTTTCACTTTGTTAGTGACATGGATTTCAAAATTATTGTAATATTATTTTTTGGATTTTAAGTTTCATTCATTTTGTTTTGGAGTTTCAATGAAGGAAGAAATAGGGTAAAAAAAAAAGAACTGAACCTTAGCACCACCATGCTGGAATTTCAGTTACATATTCAGCAAGGTTGTGTGGTATTCTAACTTGGTTTTCAGTTATGTTGGTCTTTGATGGATGGAAAAATAGTTGGTGACTTTCACTTGAGCTGGAAGCGGTAGTTTGGGTAGTTTTCATGAAGAACTTCAGGGATTTTGTTTGCAAGTTAAATCCACCATGACAGAGGTAATATCTATGCATTATTTTGATCTTCCAAAAGTAAATCTAGAAAATGAGAAGTAAAAGAGGAAAAGAAAACTTTGTTTTTAGTTTCAAATAAATTTCTTAACTAAACTGAAACTACCTTGAACCCGAGCGTAAACTCAAGGGTTTCATCTCACACTAGCATTTTATCTTCATATCATTGATTTTTTTCTTAAAAATCCTTGATTGGGATCATGATCATATATTATGTCTCTTACCAATTCATAAACTCTAGTTATTGAATATGGGTTTTATTGACAAAGATGTATAATTATTTCACAAACATTGTATATATGTATCTCTGCAAAAACACATAAAAGTGTGATGTGAAGAGAGGAAATAGTTTGAACAAAGTATTTCTTATTGTGAAATCATTCTGTAAGAAGAGAAAAGTGGTCTCATATTATTTTTATCTCTTATTGTATTACAAAGATTATGTTTTGAGTTGAGAACGATTGAAAAATTATTTTGTATCCTATTGTAATTTTCTGACTGCAAAGAATGATTATAGTTATAAGGTTTTGATGGGTTGCAATATCTTAAATTCTTGATGAAGTTGGTGCTTCAAAAATACTATGGGAGTTGGTGCTCCACATTGTTACAAAGTTGGTGCTCTTTGATTAATAAAAAGGAAATTTTAGTGAGTGGTTTCTTATACCCCAAGAGGGTTTTTCCACTTATGAAATCTTTGTGTTATGTGATTTTATTTGTCTCTCATTCTATTTTATGTTAATGTGCTCATTCAATCAATGCTCTAATACTTTTAGTGTGCTCAAAATTTTCTTATTTCAAAAATTTTTCATGCAAAGTTAAAAATACTTCTATTAAGCAAATTAAAAAGTGCATTGGGAAAAGTTGTTGTTCTGTTTCAAAAGCACATACAAGATTGTTCATACTCTAATTGAACAATATCATATGATGCTTTTAACATGTGTTGTAAATGTTAATCAAGTTTCATGTCAATCTGATTTTAAGTGTTAGTGTACACTTGCATAAACAAGTCTTCCACATTGAGTTTAAATTAATAAAAAATTTCATCGTGCTTTCAGAGTCAAAAATTAAAAATTATATCACTTTGATTCACCCCCCCTCTTAGAGTGAATCAACTTCCAACAAGTGGTATCAGAGCATAGGGTCCTACATTAGGTTTCATACCTAGGATTGATTCTATTCTTGGAAGTTTGTCATTATGGCACATGCACCTGAAGTATCATCCATTACAAGAGCACCTTTGTTTGATGGTACTGATTATGTGTTTTGGAAAATCAGAATGGAAACATATCTAATTTCTCTAGAACTTGATGTCTGGAGCTTACTATGCAATAAATATGTTTTACCTGATGTCATACCTACAAATCATGATGAGAAAAGAAAATATGAAATGAATGCAAGAGCTAAACATGCTCTTTTGTGTGGTTTGAAAAAAGATGTGTTTGTCAAAGTAATGCATTGTAAATCTGCATATGAAATATGGGAAAAGCTTGAAAACATTTATCAAGGAAATGGAAATGTTAAGCAATCTAAAATTCTTACTCTTAAGAGTCAATTTTAGGAAATGAGAATGAAGGACAATGAAAATATTTCTGATTATTTCTTAAAGATAGATGAAAATGTAAATGCGAGAAGAGGTCTAGGTGAAACAATTGCAGAGTCTGATATTGTTCAAAAAGTAATAAGAACTTTGCATCCTAAATTTGAGTCTAAAGTTTCTACTCTTGAAGAAAACAAGCATTTTGAATCTCTTATTGTGGACAATTTGCAAGGCATATTAACAACATATGAAATGAGGATAAGAAGCACTGCTTCAACTTCTAAGGAGACTACTTTTAAAGAAAAAAAGAAAGAAGACTTAGATAGTGAATTAGAGCTATCTGATACCTTAGAAGCTCTTTTGGTAAGAAAGTTGACAAAGAAATATAAAGGAAAAGTTCCTTTCAAATGTTTTAATTATGGAAAATTTGGTCATTTTGTAGCTAAATGTCCTTATCCAAATCAAACCAATGATGATGAGAAAATAGAAAAACAATTCAAGAAAAAGTCTTGGAATCCTAAAAAGAAATTTAACAATAGTCTTAAAAAGAAAAAGAGTCTCTTTACCAAAGAAGACTCAGATGTTGAGACAAATGAGTCCTTAAATGAAGAAGATGAAACTTTATTCATGGCTAAAATTTTTGCACAAAAAAATCCAAACAATCAGTGAAAAAGTCAAATAGAAGATAAATCTAAATTAGAAGTGAGTCTTCAAGGTGAATTACTTTATGCTTTACAAGAAATCAAAAAATTAAAGAAACAAGTTGCTTCACAAGAGAAAAGTACAAATAAGATAATTACACCTTTACAAACTGAACTTGATGATTCTAGGAGAACTGTAGACAATCTTAAATCAGTTCTTGCAAATAAAGATAAAGAAATTTAGAGGCTTGAAATGGAAGTAATCACACTTAAGAAACAATTAGAAGGTTATGAAAGTACTATTCGTTTAAATGATTTTTTTGGAAAGAAAAAACAACATAAAGATATGACTGGTATTGGTTTTAGTATTGGTAAATGTTCAAATCAAAACTTCAAAACAGTTGATAAGAAGCAATATTTTGAGCATAAAAGAAACAATAATAGATTCAATGCATTCTTTCATGGTTATTGTTTCTACTGCAATAGATTTGGGCATAAAGTGAACAAATGCAGATTTATACTATCTAGAACACCTAGATTTGGTCACAAATAGTTCTTTGGTTTTCCAAATACAATCAGATATTTCAAATGCAATACTATTGGTCATAAATCCAAACAATGCAAACAAAATAAACCTAACTCACAAAAAGTGTGGAGACCCAAGTTTGTTCCAAGTGTAGATCAATATATGCCGATACAAACTACCTTTCTCTCCAAGAAGAAGGCATTTTGGCTGTTGGATAGTGGGTTTTCAAACCACATGATTAGTGATAAAGATAAGTTCTTGAAACTTGAAGATTATGAAGGAGGATTTTTCAAGTTTGGTGACAACTTAGGTATTCAGATAAAAGGTAAAAGTTCTATACTTCTAAATGATGACACACCAATCTATGATGTATATTATGTAGAAGGATTGAAACATAGTCTTGTAAGTGTTAGTCAAATTTGTGATAATGGATATCATGTTACATTTAGTGCTCAAGGTTGTGAAATAAAAAACAACAAATCTAGTAAAATAGTTGCAACAGGTTTGAGAACTTTTGGAAACATTTACAATCTTTTTGACTCTTCTAATCATGAAAGCAATGAAGGTATGTGTCTTATAGGTCAAGTGGAAGAAAAATAGTTATGGAATAAACTTTTAGGGCATATAAACTTTGACAATCTGGTTAGAATAAGTAAAAATCAGAATGTAAGAGGCTTGCCTATATTGAGTAAACCAAAAAATATAGTGTGTAAATAATTTCTTAAGGGAAAACAAACTAAAATGAGTTTTAAATCCAAAGAACATGCATCTAGAAAGCCATTGCAGCTTGTACACACTGATCTTTGTGGTCCTACTAAGACTAGGTCAATAAATGGTGAAAAATACTTCATGTTATTTGTAAATGACTACACAAGAATGGTTTGGGTAACTTTTTCTCAAACATAAATATGAAGCTTTTGATAGATTTAAAAATTTTCGTAAGATGGTTGAGAAAGAGTTTGATATGAAACTCAAATATCTAAGATCAGACAAGGGAAATGAATTTACATCTCAAGAATTCATTGATTATTGTTAACAAAATGGCATAAAAAGAAAATATGTTGCTGCAAGAACACCTCAACAAAATGGGGTTGTGGAGAGGAAAAATAGAACAGTGAAAGAAATGGCTAGAACAATGTTAGATGAAGCCAAGCTACCTGATATGTATTAGAAAGTTTTTCACACTACTGTTTACATTCTAAACAGAGTACAAATAAGGGTAAAATCCAATTTCACTCCATATGAGCTTTGGTATGGTAAATCTACTTCTATTAAGTACTTCAGAATATTTGGCTGTAAATGTTTTATTAAAAGAGATGATGAAAATTTAGGAAGCTCTCAGTCAAAATCTGATGAAGGTATCTTTTTAGGCTATTCTACTCATAGAAAAGCCTATAAATGCTTCAATAAAAGGTTGAATAAGATTGTTGAGTCTATTAATGTGAAATTTGATGAAAGATTGCTCCTAGATTTTGATTATGTGCACGATGATGAAGAGGAATTTGTGGCAGATTCAAATATCACTCCCAAAACTTTAGTAGTAGATGAATCACAATAGGAGGATATTTCAAGTTCCAAAGCAATACCTCCTAAAACTCCTTCTAAAAATTTTGCAAAAAATCATCCTAAAGATCTAATAATTGGAGATAAAGATGCATGAATCCTAACAAGAAGAAAGGAAAAACTTGAGGAACAAGCTCAAGTTGCTGAGAATTTTTGTTTAATAACTAAATTTGAGCCTAAAACTGTTAATGATGCTTTAAATGATGATTGTTGGTTGAAAGCTATGTAGGAAGAAATCATCCAGATTGAGAAGAACAAATCTTGGGAACTAGTCCCAAGACCTGATGATAAAAACGTTATTGGTGGAAAATGGATTTTCAAAAATAAACTGAACGAAAGTGGCAAAGTAGTGAGAAACAAATCACGCTTTGTGTGAAAAGGATATGCACAATAGGAAAGTATAGATTTTAGTGAAACTTATGAACCTATTGCTTGTATTGAATCTATTAGAATTTTCTTAGGATATTCTTACTTTAAAAAATTTAAGGTGTACCAAATGGATGTTAAAACTGCATTCTTGAATAGTTATATTGATGAGGAAGTTTTTATGGAACAACCATAAGTATTTTTTGTAAAAGACAAATCTGATCATGTGTATAGATTGAAAAAGGCCTTGTATGGTCTCAAACAAGCTCCTAGAGCTTGGTATTCTAGATTGGATGCACATCTAATAGAAAATGGTTTCAAAAGAGGTGGTGTGGATAGTAATCTTTATGTCAAACAAGAAGATAATGATATACTGGTTGTTGAGGTATATGTAGATGATATAATCTTTGGCTACAATAATGATGCCTTATCAAAGAAGTTTTCAAAGATTATGGAATCAGAATTTGAAATTTCAATGTTAGGCGAACTAACATTCTTTCTTGGCCTCCAAGTTTTATAGCTTGAATAGGGAATATTTTTATCACAAAAAAAATATGTAAAAGAAGTGTTAAAAAGGTTTCAAATGGATGACTGTTGTCCAGTAAGTACACCAATGGTGACTGGCTATAATTTATCTAAAATTGATGATTCTCCTAATGTTGATCAATCTGAATATAGATCAATGATTGGCAGTTTGTTATATTTAACTGTCTCCAGACCAGATTTAATGCAAGTTGTTTGTATGGTCTCTACATTCCAATCTACACCAAAACAGTCCCATCTTACTACTATCAAAAGAATATTTAAGTATATCTAAGGTACTCTTGACTATGGTGTTTGGTATTCTAGGGGTAATGATTTTACTTCAATGACTTTTACTAATGTTGATTGGGTTGGTTGTCTAGATGATAGAAAAAACACTAGTGGTGCAGCTTTTTATCTTGGTGATTGTCTTGTTGCTTGGCATAGAAAAAAGCAAGATTCAGTTTCATTATCAATAGCAAAAGTTGAATATATTTCAGCCACATCTTGCTACACTCAGCCTCTTTGGATGGCTCAAACACTTTTACACATGGGTATTGATGTTACTAAACCGGTTTCCATCTTTTGTGATAACTCTAGTGTGATTAACTTATCAAAGAATCCTGTTATGCACTCCAGAACCAAACACATTGCAATTAAATTTCATTTTTTAAGAGAAAAGGTTTTGGCTAATGAGGTTACTATGCAATATGTACCAACTCAAGCACAGGTGGCAGATATTTTTACTAAACCTTTGGCTAAAGAGGTTTTTGAAATACTTTGGTCTCGATTGGGAGTTATCTCTCAATCACTACTCTCTTAATGTTTCATCATTGCTTTAGGGGGAGTTTCTTAGCTCTCCTAGTAGCTTCTTGCTACTTTTCTAATTTATTGGTTGCTTCTTTGCTATATTTGCAGCTGAATGAGTTACTATTTTTTGGTGTTTCCTTTTGTACCCTATGTCCTTGAGACAAAAAAGGGGAGAAATATAAGTTATTCAGTTATGAGTATTCAGTTGGTTGTTTAGTTTGTAGATCATATTGAATTCAGATGGTTGCATATGAGAATTCAATTGGTTGTTCAGTTTGTAGATCATATTGAATTCAGATGGTTGTAGATGATTTTTTCCATCAAGGACAAAAGGGGAGTTTGTTGGCTTTCTCTTTGTGGTATATTTTCCTTGATGAAAAAACTAATTGGTGATTGATGACTAATCATACTTGGTGCTCTTTGTGTTTAGTTTTGCATATTCAGTAGTTTGGTGATCATGCTTTGGGTTGATGCATTTACGTGCATTTGTTCATCACATATTGCAGTATTAATCATGTTGAGCTTTATGTGCAAATAAAAGTTATTCAGGTGGTATTAGTTTTCAAGTGATAGCATGGAACAACTGAATTCATTTTGACATATTGGCACTTCTTTATTGTACAACAGGTATATTGTTTCAGTTGTTCATTATCAGTTTGATCATGGCATTATTGACAAGATTCATTATGTCTTCATGGTCATTCTATTGGTGATCTTCATGGATGTCTCACAATTCTTTGATTAGTTTGGTACATATGTTAACATGCTATACATATATTTCACAAGGGCTATTGCATTATACATGAGGTGGAGATGTTTGTATTGTTACACAGTCAATCTTGTATCCTTGAGTTGGCTACTATAGCTTCATAAGCAATGGTATTTCTTAGTATTTTCATACCATTTCTTATAAAAAGTATTTCAACATTCTTGGGCCTTCACATGTTATATGGATTCACATTTCATATTCATTTATATCTTGGCATATGTTTACTTGTGATATAAGTTGGTCAGCATTAAGATATTTCTATTTTTTTTTAAAGTGCTTTAGCACTTAAATCCTGACAATATACATTGTGGTTATCACTTATAAAGTTATTGGCAAGGTGGCATGTCTTTGAAGTTCGATCATGTTTTGGGCTTACTCATTGCACAACAGTTAATACATTTTTTGGAGACTTGGGTTGTCGACATATGTATTATACTTGGTTTCCTTACTTGGCAATGATAGTATTACTGTTTAATGAGAATATTGGTTGTGTTGACTTGGATAGCATGCATGGTTTATGATTTGGCACTCATTTAATGTTTCACTATGTCGGTGACATGGATTTCAAAATGGTTGTAATATTATTTTTTGGATTTCAAGTTTCATTCATTTTATTTTGGAGTTTTGATGAATGAAGAAATAGGGTAAAGAAAAAAATTGAACCCTAGCGTCGCCATGCTGGAATTTCAGTTGCATATTGAGCAAGGTTGTTGTGGTATTCTAACTTGGTTTTCAGTTATGTTGGTCTTTGATGGATGGAAAAATAGTTGGTGGTTTTTGCTTGAGCTCGAAGTGGTAGTTTGGGTAGTTTTCATGAAGAACTTTAGGGATTTTGTTTTCAGGTTAAATCCACCATGATAGAGGTAATATCTATGCATTATTTTGATCTTTCATAAGTAAATTTCAAAAATGAGAAGTTAAAGAGGAAAATAAAACTTTGTTTTTAGTTTCAAATAAATTTCTTAACTAAATTGAAACTACCTTGAACTCAAGCATAAACTCAAGGGTTTCATCCCACAGTGGCATTTTATCTTTATATCATTGAGTTTTTTCTTAAAAGTCCTTGATTTGCATCATGATCATATATTATGTCTCTTACCATTTCATAAACTCTAGTTATTGAATACGGGTTTTCTTGACAAAAATGTATAACCATTTCACAAAAATTGTATATATGTATCTCTGCAAAAACACATAAATGTGTGATGTGAAGAGAGGAAATAGTCTGGACAAAGAATTGCTTATTGTGAAATCATTTTGTAAAAAGAGAAAAGTGGGATCATATTGTTTTTATCTCTTATTGTATTATAGAGATTATGTTTTGAGTTGAGCATTATTGCAAAATCCTTTTGTATCCTATTGTAATTTTATGACTGCAAAGAATGATTATAGTTATAAGGTTCTGATGGGTTGTGATATCTTGAATGCTTGATGAAGTTGGTGCTTCAGAAAGATTATGGGAGTTGGTGCTCTTTGATTAATAAAAAGGAAATTTTAGTGAGTGGTTTTTTATACCCCAAGAGGATTTTTCCACTCAAGAAATCTGTGTTATGGATTTTATTTTTCTCTCATTCTGTTTCATGTTAATGTGCTCATTCAGTCAATGCTCTAATACTTTTAGTGTGCTCAAAAGTTTCTTATTTCAAAAGTTTTTCATGCAAAGTTAAAAAGCCTTCTATTAAGAAAATTAAAAAGTACATTGGGAAAATTTGTTCTATTTCAAAAGCACATACAAGATTTTTCACACTCTAATTGAACAATATCATCTTATGCTTTTAACATGAGTTGTAAATGTTAATCAAGTTTCATGTCAATCTGATTTTAAGTGTTAATGTACAATTGCATAAACAAGTCTGCCACATTGAGTTTAAATTAGTGAAAATTTTCATTGTGCTTTCATAGTCAAAAATTAAAAATTATATCACTCTGATTCACCCCCCCTCTCAAAGTGAATCCACTTCCAATAGTGCTCACCTTCACTTTTGGGGACTTCCCATAGGAAGCCCATTTCTAGGGGGAAGAGTGTAAGACCCCGTCTCTTGTGGCCTTGTTGATTTTGTTAGTCATTGATAAGATGTTTCTTTGGTTGTGCATTTCAAATTTAATACTATCTAGTAAATCCATCATAAATATAGGCTAATTATTAAGGATACTACATTCTCTAGATATTGATATTTTTAATAATTGTCATAGTTTAATTATGAAAAACTATCTAGTTGAGTTCTTGATTTTAGACAAGTATGACCTTTTGTTATGCAACATCAATCTCATGTTGATGGAATGCTTGAAAATTGGGAAATATTAATGTTGATTATTTGGAAATGAAAACCCCAGCTATGGATGAACTCTTGTTTCTTACTTGTTGATAGTAACCTAGAAAGTTTATAAAGTAGTCCAGTTCAAGGATTTGATGTTTGAAAATACAAATATTATCATAAATAGAAAATTGAAACTAAATAGATATGCGTGAAGAAATTTAGACTCTATTACTAGTAATTATCTCTAAATTTGGTGCAATGGAACTATAAGTTGAATCATGTATACTAGCTTATAAACAAGGAGTTTATCCTTAGTGGTATATTATGTTTGATCTATGGTGAAATTCCTTGTTCTAATAGTTGTTCTGATTGTTATGTTGGGGATTGAGAATTATGCAGACCCTTGTGTCATTTGTTGTTTCTTATCTGTCATCTAGGAGAGTTGACCCCCCCTCTTGTGAAGAGGAAATTTTGGGTCCTTTGTGTGCAAGGGGTTTGAGTGGGCACGACTCCCACAAATAGGGGAATCCTTAGTTTTTTGGTAAGAGTACCCATACTTATTTATGGATAAGAGTATCATGTATCCATGTGCATATTGGCTTGTTTTTGAGGGATAAGGGTTTTGGATGGTACATTGTGGACTATGGAGGTGTTGAAGTGAGACTAGCTTTTGGATAAAAGTGGCATTTTTTTCCCTACTAGGTAGAGCCTCTACTCCCCCTATGTGGAATTCCTTCATGTAAATCCAATGTGATAGTGATGTGCTTGGATATTGGTAACTATTTTAAATCATTTTTGCATTATTGGTGCTAAGTGATCTTGATTTTGTCCAAGGTGGCCAAAGTTTTTTTCAATGAAAAGGTTGTTTGGCATCTTTGAAGGCTTAAAAAGTGTATTATAATGTGTTGCGAGAAACCAGTAAATGTTACATTTGTGACTCAAGTTTGAGATACTAGATATCCAACTTGGGATAAGGGTGTGGTGGACATCTGGGATGATCTACTTATGTATACCTTGTGCTAATTTCTATGTGATTACATGTTTGTTGTACTTTGTTGGAATTCCCCTTGTGACGACCACTTCATTTAGAGAAGAGTTCTTCTAGTGTATTAGGGGTTGATGTAGTCCCTCATTCATTGCAACTTTGTGATTCTTCCTTGATGTGTCCCTATGCTAGCTAGTGGATAGATGTCAAAAGATTATGTCCCCCCTTGGAACATTGAGCTAGATATGCTCCCCCTTTGAGGACCACATTTATTGCTCCATAGTGCAAAACCTTTTTCTTTGAGTTGTATCTTGTGGGATGAGCATGGCTCTTGTGTACCAAATATTTTGATGAGCTTCCACTTGGGCTACATATGCTATAGATATTGGTTATTCAGAGACACAGGTATTAAATGCAGTGTTCTTGTGATATTAACATTGGTCTATTCACATAAAGGTAGTGGTTCAACCAATCATGGTTTGCATGCAATGTTGGAAATAGAGGGAGAAGAATGCAATTGTTCAATTCTTATTATCTAGTATTTGTAGAAAAAATATATAAAATGAAAAAATGAAAGGCTTGTGACAAAAAAATATCAAAACATTTCTTGGGATACATACTTTATAGTGATTATGACAGAATTGTAAGGATGGTGATAGAATTATTCAATGGTAAATGATGTTATTTTGGGTAAGATTCAATGTGTACAGATAGTTTATATTACAAGATACTTCAGATATATGATTATGACTATTTGGTTGGCATGTCTCAGGTTGTGTGGGATTATTCTTGGTTATTATATTGATATTTTGTGGTTTGGGACCACCATATTAGTATAAGTGGTTTGAGACCACTATATTTTTTTGGCTATATGGTTTGACAACCACCATTCCCCTCCACCCCTTCAGTGGCTTGAAGAAGTCGCATAGTAGATGCAATGTGTCAATTTTTATGAAATGTGTATTATTTTGAAGATTATTTTGTTTCTTTTTCCAATAGTATTATGTTGTGGATATTTAATTTCTATGGTCCTTTTTTCCTCAAGGACTTCATTCAATTTAAATAATTTTTATTTGGATTGAGATGTTTCCTTTTCACTTGATTTACCCGTTTACTTTACTTTCTCAAGATCTTATTGTAAACTTTGGAATCTTATTTATTTATTTTTTTATCTTCTTAAGTTTGATGCTTTTTTGAACTATTGTCATATGTGTCATGATGTGAACCTTATAAAGTGTTATATCTAGGAGGGATCCCTGGCAGGCCATATGGAGGTGTAGATGTGCTGCATAATTTGTATTATGAGGATGGGGATGTAAATGACACTGATATGGGATGGTCATAATCCATTCTCCCCTAGATCCTATGTGTGATTCGTATGTTCCTTCCTTCTTGGAGGCTAACCCCAAATTACATAAACAAGGGAAAGGCACTAGGAAATGTATGGAGGGATCCTAGAGAGGGCCTCGAGACCATCTTTCCTAATATTATTATGATAACACAAGTTGCTTTAGATTAGTGATATGGCATTGGGCACCATTCCTCCTCATAAATCCCATTCCCTAAACCATTTGATATGCTAGTTTTGTGTTTGTGATGTGAGTGTTGTGAACCAATTTCTATGATGCTTATGGAAAAATTGTAGGCATTGTCATGGTAAAAGGAAGTCAATGATTGCTTAAGATGTAAATTCATTGTGTTGTTTTGAAATGCTTGGCCTATTTTTCAAAGTAATGATGATTGAAGTGAAAATATGTATGTATAGTGTAGTCCTTAAAATCATATAGATGAAGTAATATGGAATTGACTTATGTGAAATGTGAATAAATGTCTTTTTGGTTGTGTTGATAGTTAATTTTAAAGTCTACCCCAATATTCTAGAATACCTTGGAGTACAAGTTGCCATACTTGAAATATTTTTTTATAGAAAGGACTATTGTCAAGTTCTTGTGCTCGCCTTCACTTTAGGGGACTTCCTAGAGGAAGCCCATTTTGAGGGGAAGAGTGTAAGACACTGTCTCTTGTGCCCTTGTTGATTATGTTAGCCATTGATGGTTTATGTGCTATATTCTATGTTATTTCATGTTAGATACTATAGATGAGTGATGATTGTTGCTACACCATGAATATGTTCATATTCCTGATTAATTATATCTAACGAATGTTGTGAGTTGTTGTGATAGTCAAATGAGTTCCATTTTTTATCTACGTAAGTAGACAATGATCAAGATGCCCGGTTATTGGTAATATTATTATGTATATTAAGTGGATTACATTATTTACTTAGGTGATTATGAATCATAGATGTGAGTAGGTGTGATTATGAAGATGATTATTGATATTCAACATTACTTATAGTACTATGCATTATAAGTTAAATAGACTATTGACATAAGTGGTGATATTTTGATAACAAATAGTATTCACTCAATTATTTCTTGACTCTATAGAAAGTATCATGTGAGTAAGGAGTGTTAAATTGCATGCTACTTGTGTAGATTAGTGGATCTAATTTTCTAGTTGATTATTATTCTTGGAATTTTTAATTCATATGTCATTTGTTTTAATTATTATTAATCATATGTAATACTAGCATGCTTTCTAATTTTCTAGTTGATTATTATTCTTGGAATTTTAATTCATATGCCATTTGTTTTAATTATTATTAATCATGAGTAATACTGATATGCTTTCTTGGTTGAGTAAATAGATAAAAATTGGCCAATATTGATTAGGAGGTCACATATCTACTTCCTTTAATATATCCTTGTGAAATTTTAGTCTTGTCATGGACATCTAATTTAACCTTGTTTTTGTGTGGTATGGGTTGTGTGTATGTTAATTTTTTTTATTAGCCCCTTGAGTCACCTCTTTAATTTGACTACTTATTTAATATTTTATGAAATCCTTATGTGGTTTTATTTTATTTTTAAGTTCCCTAGGTGGTAGGTTTTTGAGTTAGGGGCATTTTTATCCCATAAAACCCCTTTAATAAAGTCTAGAACTCACTCTAATTACCCACTTATGAAAAGTGATGAAAATTGGAGTTGAAAAGGTGGTTTCCTTTTCCCCATAAATGTATTCTTTCTCTTTTTGAGGATAAGGGGGCTTCTCTCTTTTGTTGTTTATTTTTCTTATCTTTGAGATGATTCCACTTTTTTAGGGAGGAGATTTATTGATGGAGAAAAGAAAAGGATGGGTGAGGAAGAATGGAGGAAAAGGCTTGGAGAAAAAGAGAGATTCTTCCATATTTGTGTTGGAAAATCTCTTAGAAAAATATACCCTTTATGGTTTGAGATTTTTGTAAATATCTAAATGATTGTTAGTGGGTTTCATTGCCTTATGTATATATTTATTGATTCTTGTTTAATGTGTATGTTAATTTGTGGTTGAAATCTATGTGAAGAATTAATGTTGGATCCTTTGTGATGATGTTGTGTGTGTTGGGGTTTATTTTGGGGTAAGGGTTATATTAAATAAATTTTCAAGCAGCTCCCTTCAGGTTTATCTTTTTTTATTGTGTGTTTTCTGGCCTGTGCATAACCGAGTTTGCTTGGTTTTTTTATCAAAGTTTTGATCTCCCACTTTTTACATCTACTCTTCGCAGCTTCGGGTATTGACATTCCTTTCAGACCCTAGGAAAATCTGCTATGCTTCCACGTGTCGCAGTTACGAGATGCTTTTGTTCCTTGTTTCCTTGAGGCCTTGTTGGGCTGCAAAATGCTTCCGCGAAGTTTTCATTCCTAAAAGGTGTTGGCAGGCCCCACATCTTGCTACGTGGCAACTGTTCGCAAATCTTTCAATGCGGGGATGAAATAGCAACCACGAGCAGTGAAATGCTGCCACGCGTCTTTTATGCTCTGTTGATGGAGCGTTCCCTCCGCTGAGATAGGGTTCTCAGCCCATTTGACACGTGTTGCATTTTCATAAATCCGTAGCAGCGATGGGCGAAGGGTTCATAGGGGCAGCGAAAGGCTACCACATGCCTAATGGCTGATCTGTTATGCGAGCGATAAGCCAGATGAACTAAATAATGCTTTATTGGTTTTTGCTTATCATAATCATTTGTGGCAATGGATGATACTTGTTTGATCGAGCCTGTCTGGGACCACCGCCATCATTATAGAGGATGCACCTGTGCCCGGGATGACTGGATGTTGTGTTCCGGCTCGATGTTGTTGTAACGGCCTTGGGAATATTCTAATTCAAGCATCATTGCAAAAGATTATGAGATCTTTTATGTTGCTATCCTCCGAAGCGGTGGGAGGTTTTCTTGCTATATATATACTTTCTTTGTTGATGAGAAAGGGTCTAGAATTTAGAGAAAAACACGCTGGTTTTAGCAAAAAGACACCAAGCCTCTATTACTGTTTTATTCAAAATTGCAAAACTTTCAGGTTGTGCCAATTGTTCAACCTTTCTATTTTTCATGTTTTTGATTAAACTGTGAACTGTGCTTTATACTGTCTTGACACTTCATTTGAAGAACTTCTATATATGTTTGATACAGGCTTGCTTACCTAAATCATGTCTAATGACTCTTCTTAGTAGTAATAATGTATGCGATGTTATTTTATGTTAATAAATAAATTTTCTCTACTATAATCTTAAGTCTATGATGTTTTGGAATACAACAACACCATTCAGGCCCTTAAATCTATGATTTATTGTGCCCATCATCAAATATTAGTGCATCACCTTAGGTTAGGCTTTACTTTATTATATCTGCTTCCTTTTCCCTTTCCAAACCCCATTATAAAAGAAGTCGACTTCTCTAAAAATCTAGAGGTTACTCAGTTTAGTGCAAAAGGTCCCACTTAAACTGAGTTTCCCATAAGACTCTATTACCTCGTCAATTTTTTACGTCAATAGTTTATTCTTTTTCTGGCATACTTGGTGAGACCCAAACTTAATGAAATTGCATTGTAGAAGGGTGTATGAGCCATCGGCCTGTAACTAGATCCCAAACTGTAGGTAACCTAGGTTTACTAGTACCTCCGCTAGAGATAGTCTAGGCCGCTAATCAGCTGGTAACCGTTCCATTCCCACCACCCTTTCCTCTCACCATGTTGTCGGCCGCCAACAAAAACTACATAGCATGGGATGTTGGAAGTCCCCTAGTAGCCCCAGTAGTGCTCACTGTCTAGGGCACTATCCCAGTTTCGGCCATGAAAGCTATCCCCAAATTTGCTAGAGACAATTCAAAAATGCCAGCAGAACATTTGCAGGATGTAGCGGACGTATGTCTGGTACATGGTATTACAGCACAGAATGTAGCCCTGAGGCTCCTCGTTGTGTCTTTCAAGGGCAAGGCTCTAGATTGGTACCGAATGCTAACTACTAATTCAATTTTCACTTGGGGTGAGCTTGCAGATCTATTCTATGAAAGGTTCTCGAATGACGGAGATCGTTCTTCATTATATTATCAACTATCCGTCATAAAACGAGCCCCCCAAGAGGCTCTGACAGAATTCAATGCTCGATTTCATGCAAATTGGCAGAGGATCCCAGTTACTATCTGCCCGACTTCCGAGTTGGCATTTATATTTTATCTAAAGTCCATCAATCCTGACATTTTTGTAATGATCAAGTCTTTGGGAGGAGGCACTCTACCAAATGCTTATGGTATCGCTATCAAAGCTAAGAATCATTTGATAGATTGTGGAAAATTGCCTCCTCGACCTATTATGTCGATATTTCCTGAAATATTGATCACCGTGCAAGAGTTCGCATCAACTAGTGCACCCGTAACTATCCAGTCAATGTACTCATATGCGGCCGCACCTGAAAATGGACCACACTCTCCATTTGTGGTGAGGCATATACATAATGACTCTTGTTCTAAAGACATTCCTTGTATTTCCTGAAATATTCTTGTTCTTCCATTTGTTGTGAACCATGGTAAATGACATAACGACTCTTAAGTGGAACCAAGCAATGCCCCCACGCCCTCATATCAAAACTATCAAGGCGGACGGTCTACTTGTCAGCAAAATCAATATCAGGGTGTGCCTCGCACTAATCCACCAACACCGACTGCAAACCAAATGGTGTTGATGCCTTCTCCACTGACGCGCACATTGCTAAGCTCGAGCAGGGAATTAACCGCAAGGCAGAACAACATTATTGATGACATCAATCCATGGCGTTTCCCTTGTAGCGATGCGCATATGCCCTGGAACTGTCTGCATGGCAACCTGCAACAGAAGGTGGCAGAGCAACGCAGCCAAGGCACGACAACGGAAAATGGAGGTTATGTATATGCCTCACCACAAATGGAGAGTGTGGTCCTTACTACACAAATACAAGGAATGTCTTTAGAACAAGAATCAGATATTGCTCCTAATCATGTGCTTTTATCTTGGATGGAAGAAGAAGAAACAATGTTTGCTAATGACGCGTTCATATCCAAAACACCGCAGGTGCAATCTGACTATAACACATGCTCAAAGAGGAGATTCACTGATGAGCCTGTTGTTTCATATCTAGATAGCCTGCAACTCAAAGGCGTGTCTGGTCAAATTCCTGATGCTCCATCTGTCCCTTCACCTTCTCAACCACGGAAGGAAATTTTTATAGCAAGATCCAATGAGTAGAAATCTCTAAGTTTTCCACCTTTTAATGTGGTAGAGTAATTGAATAAATCATCTGCTAATGTGTCTTTATGGTACATTCTAGCTATCCCAAAACAAAAGACGCTATTATAGAAAGCGCTTTAGGAAGAGATCAACCTGGCATCAACAGAGCCGTCTGCCAATGCAGAGGTTGGTTGTCACATACCGCCAGCAAAGGTTCTTACAAACAATACAAAGGAATCTCCTACCGAGGACAAAAGTAGGTCAAAACCTTAGCCCTTATTCTTAACTCTCATTGTAGGAAAGAAGCTATTACACAATGCTATGATTGATTATAGCACTAGTACAACAGTTATGCCGAAATAGATAGCTAAAGCTTTGGGACTCAGCTACGAACCTATGAAAAGAGGAGCGATGTAGCTTGATGGAAATAAAGTTGAAATGGTCGGTGTCATCAAAGCGCTTCCTTTAACTCTATTTGCCTACCCAAGTATCACAGTCCCACAGGATACAGTGATCATATATGTTCCTCCTATGTTTGGTCTTTGTCTATCTCAAGAATTTACTTCAAAGGTGGGCAGATACCTGTCCTTGGATTGGTCACATCTGATACTTAGGACCAAGCACAGTTCGAAAATGAAGATAGAATTGAAGGCTCTGCATTTCAAACATGTGGCAGATGAGGCCTTGATCAATTTTGAAGCAACGCATACCTCTTTCACCAAGCAAGAAATGTATTGCATTGATTTGCTAGAGGAGGAGAAGGTGAGCGGAGATCGGAATGATAAAGAAGAGGCTCTGTTGAGTGAACACATAAACAATGATCCTTTTAGAAATTATCATGCTACAGGTTTGGGCACGTATGTAATTTATGATGAAGACCAGAGGCTACCAAGGGTCACCAAAAGATCTGAAGATAATAAAGCAAATGAGCTATGGACACTATACTTTGATGGAGCAAGAAGCAAAGTAGGTGCTAGAGTAGGGGTATGTCTACTATCCCCGCAAAATAAAAAATGGTTAAGGCCTTTCTGTTTTCATTTCACATGTTCAAACAACGAAGCTGAATATGAGGGGTTAGTCCAAGGCTTAAGCCTTGCGGAAGGAATGGGCATTAAGAAATTAATTGTGTTCAGAGATTCTGAATTGGTAGTTAACTAGGTCTGAGGAATTTCTGCAGCAAAGAATGTCTGCATGAGATCCTATCGGCATCGAGTCTAGGACTTGATTGAGGGTTTTGAAGCTTTCAACATCCAGACTATTCCCCGAAGATAAAATAGTGAGGCAAATTGCATGGCTGTGATTGGTGCTCAGTTTGATCCTATCTCTGACTTGCTTCAGAACGAATATTCAGTACGAGTGCTAGTCCGACCAGCGATCCCCGACAATGATAAGAGTTGGCAAGTCTCTGAGAGCGACGAACACATCGCCTCATTTATCCAACACTCAGGGGAATTCTCCAATCATCTTCAACCAAAAATTGTTGAGGCTTATGAAGGACAAATTATGCAACTCAAATCTAATAAACACCTGAAAAGATTGGTTACTCTTGAAAACTTTTTCGATTGTGATGATGCCCAAAATGATAAGTGGAAGATCGTGGTGGACAAAAGTGATTATGAGGACCTTCGGGTCTTTGATCGTAGGAATCTCCAAGTCAAGAAAGATGTCCCGCACCATGCTAGGGAAAGGCTGATCAGTTTTTGTGAAAAATATGGAGTAGTGGCTTGGTCCTACGATGATCTAGAGGGTTACGATCCTGGCATCATTCAACACACTATTGAGCTAACAGAAGGTGTGAAACCAGTCCAACAAAAATAGAGGCTAGTTAACCCTAAAATTGAGGTGCTAATGGCACAAGAGCTAACCAAGCTCATTGAGTCATGCATTGTCTTCCCAATTAAACATAGTACTTGGGTATCGAATCTAGTCCCAGTCTGAAAGAAGAATAGCAATATCTGCTTGTGTGTGGACTTCCAAGACCTAAATAGAGCATCTTTGAAGGACCACTATCTATTGCCTTCTATGGAGTCAATCCTACAAACTATGGCAGGATCAGAAATGTTTTCTTTATTGGATGGTTTCTCTGGCTACAATCAGATCCATATTAAAGAAGAGGATTAGCACAATACTACATTCCCCACAAAGTAAGGAACATTTGCATATGCTAAAATTCCTTTTGGTTTATCCAATGCAGGGGTAACATTCCAGCCGGCGATGGACATCGCATTCAATAGACTAATCAATAAGTTTATTCTAATCTATTTGGATGACCTTATTGTGTTCTCTAAATCTAAAAATGATCATTTTGACCATTTGAAATTAGTTTTTCAAAAGTGCCATGAGTTCGGAGTTTCCTTAAATCCAAAGAAATGTATATTCAGAGTGTCGTAGGGTAAGCTATTGGGGCATGTTGTGTCTAGAGAAGGTGTTTCGATTGACCCTGACCGAGTGAAGGCAATCAAAGAGCTTCCCCTTCCAGTAAATAAGAAGGGTTTCTAGTCTTTCCTGGGCAAAGTAAATTTCGTCAGCAAGTTTATTTCTGATTTCATGGGAATGATTAGGCTGATCACCCTAATGTTGAAGAAAGATCAAACATTCAAGTGGGCAACGGAAGCTCGAGAGGCTTTTGAAAGGGTCAAGGAAGTGATTTCCACATCCCTGGTGCTAGTTAATCTAGATCAATCCAAAGATTTTATAATGTATGATTTCAGTAGCAAGTCCAATATTGCTATTGTTCTAACCCAAAAGGATAACGAAGAAATAGGGGAACATCCAGTGATGTTCTATTCCTGAACCCTAAAGGAATATGAGGCGAATTATAATTTTTTCAAAAGATGGGCCTTTGCAATAGGAAAGGGACTTAAAAAGTTCTGCCATCTAATTTCCTACAACAAGGTTCTGGTATATGTCACACATTCCAGTGTGCATGAGTACATCATGGAAGGGGAGATCATGGAAAAAAGAGCTAATTGGATCACCAAGATCCTTGAATATGACATTCAAGTCAAGCTTGAATGAGGAGGTACTTGTCGCAGAAGAGCAGCCAAAGCTCGTCTTGATAAATGAATTAGAATCGGAAGGTGGTTGGCTGACTGATAGGATAAGGTTCATGCAAACCAGAAAGTATCCACCAGGCCTCTCTTCCCAAAAAAGGAGGTATTACCAGCTGTAGAATTGCGGATATACACAAATAGGAGTCATTTTCAAAAGAAATTTCAATGGTGTTCTCCTACGATGCATTACTTCGAAGCAAGCGAAGAGGATCCTCGATGTGTTCTACAATAGCATTGCAGGAGGACATTTCTCTGCCAAAACCACTATAATTAAAATCATGCGTGCTAGCTATTATTGACCCACACTTTTCAATGAATCCCACTCTCTGGTGAGGGCTTGTAAAAAATGTCAGTTCTTCGCCGACAGAAGGAAGAATTCTGTAATGCCCCTCAGACCTATAGTGGTGGATGAACCATTTATGCAATGGGGCCTAGACTTCATCAGAATGATCAACCCTATTTCTAGTGCCGGACATAAGTGGATTCTAACCACTACGGACTACTTCACAAGGTGGACGGAGGCTGTTCCCCTTAAAGGTGCAACATAAATAGAGATTGTAGATTTCCTCAAAGAACTGGTGACAAGGTTCGGCCCTCTAAAAACTATCATTTCAGACAATGCCATAGCATTTCTAGGTGCAAAGGTATGTCACTTTGCATTAAAGAATGGCATATTCCTTAAAACATCATCAAACTATTATCCACAAGGAAATGGTCTAGCCAAGTCAATGAACAAAAGCTTAGTCCAACTCCTTAAAAGGATTGGCTCAAAACACTAGAGGGAATGGCATAAAAACCTCTAAAAAGTGCTCTAGGAAAATTGCATAACTCCTAAGCAAGTCCTTAAGACTTTGTCTTATGAGTTGGTATACAGGAAAGAGGCACTATTACCTATCTCCATGGAGATCCTGGCAATACAATTGTTGAAATCTCTTAAGATAGAACAAAATGAAGCTATGGAGGTTCGGCTTGCCAAACTGTTGGAAGTATAGGAAAAAAGAGAAAATTCTCTAATAGCAATGACAAGCCGTCAACAGGTGGTCAAACGATGGTTTGACAAGAAGGCTTCCGAACAAGGTCTAAAATGCAGAGACTTAGTGCTAAAGTATGATAATAGGGTTGCAAAGCTAGGTTAGCATGGTAAATTTGATAGCCTATGGGAGGGTCCCTTTAAAACCATTTGGTACAAACAACACAATGATTTTGAGCTAGAGAATATGGAACAGGAACTGTTAGGGATCCTGATCAATGGGATTCATCTTAAGTTGTTCCATTAGGCATTAAGCTCTACTTTGTAAATATGTAAATAGCGCTTTTATTTATATTTTCGTTTCTTTGGCTGGTCTTTTTCTAAATCAGTTTGTTGTTCTGTAGAATTAACTCATTATTACTGGTGGGTATCACACTAGAGTTCCTTTACACAAAACACACCCATGTGCGGAGAAATAACATATAAAATTTGCAAACCCAGAAAAACTTAAATACAAAATGAATGAAAGAGCATGAATCTTTTTTAAATGATAGATATCTATTTATATATGTTCTTTCCATTACAAAAATGGTTGAGAAGTCGTATTTCAAAATTTACAAGCATATTGAGGTATATTATATACGATAGTCTTTTGTGTTAGGCTTATATACAGCTATGGGCAGGTATTTTGAGTAGTAGGCAGGGAGACATTGGTTGAGCAGGAGGGATTTTTTATCCAAAGGCATGGCTGGTGGCAATTGATGCATTAACTATAGCGTCCACTTCTTCCTCATCCACGGGTTCTTCGGCAGCATTGGCAGCATTAGTTGGCACAACCGCAATTAGCAAGGGGAACACCAGGTTCCTGAAACCCGTATACCAGTCTATGTCGTAGAAAGGTATCATGTTGTAGCTGCGAAATAGGAAGTGTAGGGCCTAAGTAACCCTCTGTTGGTGTTGGTCGTGAGTCTATAGACAAAATCTGCTGAGGAACGGCAGCCAAACAACAATGGATTCTTCCTCAATAAAGCGACACAGGTCGCTGGCTGACGGAAGACCCACCCCATAGGCAGCATGAGCGACAACCTCACTGAGACCATTCAGGTATTTTTTAGGGAAAATTTCTTTAACTAGCTTCAACATAAGTGGTCGGGGAATGCTAATGTCCAACAAGGACACTACAAAGTGGGAGCATACGTCGGTATTCACCCGATACTTGTCCTCATATTCTATACAATATTTGCCTAAAACCCACTTTATGGCTACCAAGACTAGAGAATGCTTATTCTTTTTCATCCTTTTCAGTCTCCTAGTTGAAATCTCCCCTAGGAATGTCATCTATGACTTATACAAAGTCAGGCGAACTGGGGCATCCATTGCTCTGACACTATCCCTAGGCTTCTGAGCTAATGCCGAACTTATCTACCACCTAACCTATGAGAGGGCTTGCTTAAGACTCTGCTACTGACCTATCACTACTCAAATGCTAAGTATGTTTTCTTTACTACTTACTGACCTATTTATAGAAATTTGACAAGACGCATGCTAGTCCGCTTCGAAAAAATGTGATGTTAAGCATGTTGTCGTCTTGAAAGTTGAGCCTGTGTTTGCTCGCATTTATGGACTAGTTGTATCTGTGATAGCATGACCCAATGCATGCTTGATTAAATGGACCTAATTAATTAGCTTTAAAAAGGTGGCGCTCATTGGTAGTGAGACGTATGGCCATAGGCTATTGTGTCATCTCTTAAGTGCATCTTAGAACCCAAGGCAATATTCATATCTTTTCAGGCTGTGATTGTTTGTTTCGCGTAATCATTCTGGTTGGGATATTAATTACTAGCACATGCTAATGCAAGATTAGCAAGCAAATTGTTGGCTCAAGTCCCAAGGAGATCACAGTGTATCACAGGATCACCAAATGCAATAATGAACTCCGGCCGCCTCAAAATAGCAATCAGTTCATTTTGTACGAATTGCAAAATTAGCAGTACATGCTAAATTAAATGCAAAAGGCTTGCTTTCACCTACCACCTTGAGAAAGGTTGCTATTATTGCATGAAAAGGCTTAATATTTCAATTTCTTTTCACAAATGCCAAGGATAAGTGTAGAATTATTTTCTATCTGTCTATCTAGAGCTGAGAATAGTCACAACCAACCAAGAACTTGCAGAAATCTTCATAGAAGGAAAATGTCAGAATTTCTAGCTTAGACAATGCAAGAAAAAATTAGCTAGGAGCTATTTATGACTATTTTTTCTTCAGTAGAAGTATATGTCTATGAAGATGTGGCATACACTATGCCTAGTATACCCAATAGGCCAAGGAGAGCCTACACAGAAGAGCTAAATAGATCCAAGAATTGGAGAAACCAGAAAAAGTTTGAGGAAAAATGGGACAATATCTATGACCCAAGGCTCGTGAAGAACCCTAAGTCCCTCAGAAAGATAGCTTGTACAAGATTATCGGCACCAAAGGTAGAACAATCTACGACAAGTAGAGTTTGGTACAGTTGTCTTCCTCAATACATGGTCCCACTGGTGCACTATTGCCCAGAGGTGGTCGATGCTGCTATTCAGCATTATAATCCTAATACTCGCTACATTGAAGGCCGTAACTTAAGGGTGCATATCACTCTAGAAGCCATTTGGCACATGTTATGTATCCCAAATCCAAGTAAGAGGAAGAAGAATATCGAGACCTTTCACTCGAGCAAAGGAGAGAAAATATGGAGGAAGATGAAAACTGGCTCCAAGTTCTTGTTAGAGGAGACTAGTAAGAAAGGCATCCCGGCCACTAAAGCACCAAGTATTCTATTGTCACACAGTGCATTTCATAATGACCTCCAGGACACCATGTCCATGCTAGCCTTTGTGTGCGGCTGAGACTCCAATGAGAAGATAAAGACCTTTCAACTGGGACCGGCAATACAATTTCGCAAGCAACATGAACTCTTCTGGTATGATTTTGCTGAGTTTATAGTTGAAGAAATGAAACAACAAATTAAGAATTATCAGGCGAAGAAAAAATTTAGGTTTCTTTCCTTCTTGGTCCACATGTTTCTGCATCAGAATGCTGATTTCTTTGCCCGGTATTTTCCGCTATCAATTTTTGATGAGCAAACTAAGAGGAAGCCGGTATGCACATAGATGCCTTTTCTTTCTGCATCATATGATTATTATGCATTTGTGGACTATTTCGTAGCCCTAGTCTTGAATGATTTGATCAGAGAGGGTGATATTATCTAGCTCAATAGGGAGTAGGCCGGATTTATGCAGAGCTTCACCCCTGCTTGTGACTGGTTCTTGGGCAAGGATTTTAAGATCCTTTGAATGCGGGGCTTTACTAGCAAAAATTTCCTACTCCCAGCTTGCGTCACGGATAAAGTGCTCACACTAGAAATGTTCTGACAGGTGTGTATCATTGATTTTACTTTTTGTAGCATCAAAAAGGTCAAAAAGAAGGGATCCTTCTCTTGTCCAAAGAATTTCAAGTCGATAACTCTAATAAAGAAGCAATCTCACCAGTTGCTAGAGGACAAGCTGGCATATCTAGGGTTGGTACTGGTAAAAGATAAGTGGGAATACAACCCTTTCAACGACTTGTCAGAGCCACATATGAGAGTTATCCATGTTTTCCGACCATATTGGGAGAAGCGGCATAACCCGTGAGCGGACAAGGATGAGGATTTTGTTGAATTGGCGCAAATCCCTACGCCGAACACTAGAGGCCCATGGTACAAGTTCTACTTTCATGTGGCTATGGCCCAGGATAATGTCCCCATGGAGCATGACATGTACAATAGGTTAAAGAAGAATGAGGAATGGAGTGAGGAAAAAATAAAAACTTTCTGGAAATATCGCCAGGAAATAGCACAGTTGGATCTCTTTACAATCAACTAAGGGATGAAAAGGAATTTGAAAGGTGGTGGAAGGAAGGCCATCCCAGCTCGAGCTCTAGTATTAATAGGAGCGAAGAGGAGGAGGAATCCGAGGAGCAAGAAGAGGAAGCAGCGACATCGGCTTCCTCTACGCAAAAGGAGAAGGTCTCCAGGAAGCCCACCTATTCGGCCACAAATATATATTTTAATATATCAAGAGCCTCACATACACTCACTTGGGCTGCTAAACCAACCAGGCTATCACTTCAGGAGAAGGAGTTGACTAACGAAGCTAGTGAGATTCCACCTGCCAAACGACAACATATTATCAGAGAGGGTTTGCAAGAACCCACTGGAGGAGGAATACTCGCTGCTACTTAGGAGCCGGAGGTTGCGATGAAGCCTCTGACATTTCTGGAGATGCCAACAACCAGTCAATAGTTACAATTCACTCCTTTTGCATCTCATTCCTTAGTATCTGCCCCTGCCCTATTGCCAACTAGCCCTCTACCCTCTGCTTTTAGTTTGACATATCTGGTTGGATTCGCCCAGTTTTTGCAAGGCCACCCACTCATAATTACCCCTCTGCATATGCTTACGCCTACTGCTACCGCTTAGACCTTCCTCACCCTGCTTTTGGAAGGCTTTCCCCCTACGAGTGCCTATTATTTTTCCGCTATAATTACAGATCATCTTCCATTGCAACAGGCTAACACCCCGTTAACAACTCCCCCCTCCCCGCCAATGAGTCTTACGGCTGATTCCCTAGTCCAACCATTAAAAATGACTAGCCCTGTTGTTGGTTCTCAAACCAAACTATAGAACTTACCTCATTTCTCTTCACAAACTATCACTCTCCAAAAGAATCAAATGCTCGTTCCTATAAAGGTTACCTATCCCTATGCCCTGCCTTCTGGTGCTCCTTTCGTAGGTGGACTAGTTTCATCTCTAGCCGAATTCATAGCAAAGATAGATAGCAGAAGGGAGGCACACACAAGTAGAATGAGGAAACACAAAGCAAATGATGATAGTGTTTTCGTCGAGCCAAGAGTACAAGCTCTGTTCAATGAGGCCCAACAAGAATTAAAGTTCACGACCATGTACCCGAGGGTAAGCAAGACTCTGGGAGAGATGCAACCAGAAGACTATGAGATATATGTGGTCAGCCTCGACATGAAGGTAGCCCGACCACAAGATAAAGTTGAAATCATGGAGGAAACGCAGCTGGTAGTCACTTCCGAAGGCAGCTAAGGAAAGGGCTAGTTTTCTAGAAAGGAAGGAGAAATCTTTAGAGGAAGATATTGTCCGCATGATTGAAAGGGGGTTGATAGCAAAGGATGAGAGGAGCAAGGTTCAAAGAAAAATTGCAAAGACTCAGGTTGCTGACCCTAGCATAATAAAGGAGCTACAAAACAAGAACTAGGAGGTGGAGCAAAATCTACAAATGAAAGATGGAGAGTTAGAGCGCCTCCGCCTTGAGTATACTAAGGGGATGGCACAAAAAGGGGAGGAGTTGGAACGCCAACAAGCTCGATATGAGCAAAGAATGCAAGAGAAAGAGGCCGAATTTAAAGGCCTAAAGGCTCAAATAGAGGAAGAGCTCCGAGAGACAAAGGCTTCTCTAGAAGAGCACTTAGCAAATCACTCCCGAGCTAAGCAGACTTGGAATAAAGAAATGAGCAACTATGCGGAGCAGCTGGCGTCTGAGAAAAGGAAAAAGGTAGAATTGACTAAGGCCTTTATTTCAAGAGATGCGGAGATTACTTCACTTAAAACCTCTCTCCTACCTTCCCTTACACCACCCGATATCATTCTGTTGGTTAGCTAATTATACATTTCTCACTGGGAGAAAATCAAAACCTTTTGCCTAACACTACAGCCTATCCTCTGATTTATCCACAAAGTATCAAGGCTTAGCTAGGAGGCCCATGATATGATTGAGCAATTCCCCCAATACATCTTGGAGAAGGTTCTTGAGGCAAAAGAATTGCTCAACAAGCTATACTCTGTCTCTGATGAGAACCTTACTGGAGTAGGTATTGAAGATCGAGATGCTGCTGCTCAAATGACAAACAAATTTATCCATTACCACTCCACCTTCCAGTGCGCTAAGGCAGTCGTGGCTATTCTGAATAAGACACTGAACAACATACAGAGATTTTTCTCTGAGTTAGGTAGGATGGGACTACAGTCCTCGTTCCTTGAGGATGGCTCTATTGCCACGACTGAGAAAATTGCGACAATTATTGAAGGGAAGGAAGATGACCCGAAGGCTTTCAGGGAGTTCAACCATCCTCCAATGGTAGCTGACATTGAGGTAGTCATTGATCCACTCTCACAGCTGCTATTTCATATACAAACAAGGGCCGGTTTACTCGATGTGCTGTCTCACAAAGAAACTATTGATCTACGAGGAGCACAGGAGAATTTGCACAACATAGTGAAGCCATCCGAAGATGAATGGTCACCTTTGTAGGTGGCTCTTTCCAATCTCTGACTTCATTAGCCCTATGGATAAGACTCTGGTCTGTAGAACCGAAGAAATTTTGGGTTCTTTGTTCCTCAGTCGAAACGCCCCTGTTAGTCGCTAAAAGCTGTTAAATAAATTTTTGAGTAGCTCCCTTTGGGTTTATCTTTTTGTATTGTGTGTTCACCATCCTGTGCTTCGCTGAGTTTTCTTGGCTTTTTTATCAAATTTTTTATCTTCCGCTTTGTGTATCTACTCTTCGCAGTTTCGGGTATCGACATTCCTTTCAGATCTTGGGAAACTTCGTTGTGCTTCCACGTGTCACAATTATGGGATGTTTTGTTCCTTGTTTCCTCGAGGCCTCGTCGAACTATGAAATGCTTCCGTGAAGTTTTCTTTCCTAAAAGGTGTTGGTGGGCCCCACATCTTGCTACATGGCAACCATTCGCAAATCTTTCAACACGGGGATGAAATAGCAACCACGGGTAGTGAAATGCTACCATGCATCTTTTACGCCCAGTTGATGGAGCGTTCCCTCCGCTAAGATAGGGTTCTTAGCCCATTCGACACGTGTTGTATTTTCATAAATCCTTAGCAGCGATGGGTGAAGGGTTCATACGAGTAGCGAAAGGCTGCCACATGCCTAACGGGCGATCTGTTATGTGGGTGATAAGCTGGATGAACTAAATAATGCTTTATTAGTTGTTACTTATCATAATCATTTGCGACAATGGATGGCACTTGTCTGATCGAGCCTGGCTGGGACCACCACCATCATTATAAAGGATGCACCTATGCCCGGGATGACTGAATGTTGTGTTCTGGCTCAATGCTATTGTAACGGCCTTGGGAATATTCTAATTCAAGCATCATTGTAGAAGATTATGAGATCTTTTTTGTTGCTATCCTCCGAAGCGGTGGGAGGTTTTCCTACTATATATATACTTTCTTTGTTGATGAGAAAGGGTCCGGAATTTAGAGAAAAACACGCCGGTTTTAGCAAAAAGACACCAGGCCTCTATTACTGTTTTATTCAAAATTGCAAAACTTTCAGACTATGCCAATTGTTCAGCCTTTCTATTTTTCATGCTTTTAATTAAACTATGAACTGTGCTTTTATACTGTCTTGACACTTCATTTGAAGAACTTCTATATATGTTGGATACAGGCTTGCTTACCTTAATCATGTCTAATGACTCTTCTTAGTAGTAAGAATGTATGCGACGTTATTTTATGTTAATAAATAAATTATCTCTGCTATAATCTTAAGTCTCCGATGTTTTGGAATACAACACCATTCAAGCCCTTAAATCTATGATTTATCATTCCCATCATCAAATCTTGGTGCATCACCTTAGGTTAGGCTTTACTTTATTATATCCACTTCATTTTCCCTTTCCAAACCCCATTATAGAAGAAGCTGACTTCTCTAAAAATCTAGAGGTTACTCAGTTTAGTGCAAAAGGTCCCCCCTAAACTAAGTTTCCCATAAGACTTTGTTACCTCGTCAATTTTTGGCGTCAACAGGTTCCTCCTTGTTAAAATTGTACATGAATAGTCATCATGTGTGTTAAAATAAAGTATTTGAGTTATGTGAATGAGTGGTTGATTTGTGTCAAGTTTGGTAATATGATGCATGTGTAAAGTAACTTTTAGAGATTTATGTAACCCTTATAGCTTGGGGGTGGATTTAATATCAATCCTATGGTTGGGTGGAGAGCCCATTGGCCAAGATATTTTTTTCTTTGTGGATCTTTATCTTTAAGGCACATGTGTTGAATAAGAAATATTATCTTGGGAATTTCAACCTATGGATTTCAAGAGAGAAACATGTTGGCCTTGTGGGGGTTTGCAAAGTTATTGAGAACCTATGAATATTTTGTCATTTAGTGTTCATTATGGTTGAAGGTATTATAATTTAGTTGTTAAAATATAATAAGGAGAATAAAGGTTAGCTTTTTATCTTAAAGGATTATATAATTCAAAGGATAAGATTAACTTAGAAAATTCCAAGTTTTGATGAAATATTTTGTGAATAGGAAGTTGCTATGTAAATGTTTAATATAGACATTTTCAAACTATACTTAATTTTATTTAAGTAAATTTTATAATGAATATTATAGAGTATATATGTTATATAAATAATCAATAATAAGTTTAGAAAAATAATGTCAAAGTCTCATCCTAATCTACTTAATTAATCAATTGTTGAGGTTACAATATTACTACCCCTATGCCAAACAATAAACTATTTAAAAGTAGTTACACATATTTGATCATAAAAATTGATAAACATGTTATTGAAGTATATAATTTAATGGTTTTTTCAATTGTTAATATTGAAAAAACATATTCAAAAATTGTATTAACTCAGATCACCAATTATTATTTATTAAGAAAACATTGACATCCTTGTTCAAAAAAAAAAATTGTCATAAAATAGTCTTACATATCTAATCACAAAAAATACAAGATAAAAAGTTAGATGATAAAAATTTAAAAGGTTTTTGCAAATCAGATATTTGTAGAATATATCCAAAAATCAGAGCAACCCAATAAACCAAATAAAATTTATGATTAAATCATTACTATATCCTACTTGAAAACTAAAAACAACAAATTGAAAAAATAAATTGAGTGAAACCCAATTAGGGTTTCATGAAGACAAGAGAAATCTAGAGGAACTCTTCAATTTTAAAGATGGAAACATGAGAAAAATCCCTTACATGGATTCTTAAGTTAGTTTTTAAAATTAGTTTCTAGTTTTCCATTAAGAGCCTTAATTATATAGTGTTTATAAATAATGATTCTAAATTGTTTATTCTAATTATTCTTTTATTTTTAGGATTGTGTTCTTGTTAGAGAGTTTAATCATTCATCTAGTTTATTAGTGGTTGAACAATATCTCCATTCTATCCAATAATAAGAATATTTTAATCTATATGAATATGTTTCAAACAACTTAGCAAAGAAGAGTCTAGGTATAGTAAGCAAAATTGGTAATTTAAATCACCTAAGAGTGGTGTAAGAGGAATAATAATTTGGGTAGAATCATGAAGTAAAGGAATAAGGTTGCATTTGTGAATTATAACTTTAAATCTTCTAAATCTATTAAAACATATTTACTAACAAATGTTAACAAATTAAATAGATATGAATTATATGTATATTTATATATTTAGTTGTGTGTGTAGACCACAAATATGCATAATTAGTCTCAAGTTTTTGAGTAATTAATCATATGGTATTAGTGTGTTCAATATTGGATGGTTTAGTTCTTGGTAGCTTATTCTTTGCATTTTTATGCTTGTAAGATTAGTTTAAAGAATTGTTTAAATCATTGTCTTGATTTCTAATGATTGGGCATTAAATAGCTAACTTGGATAGGTAAATAAATTGAGGTTGATTCACCACTTGCAATGCATCTTTAGTATTTGATTATCTTATTATTTCTCAACCTTAACTCTATCCAATCCTGAATTTACCTTCACTAATAACCTTAGATGTCTTATTTAATTCTAATTTAATGGTATAGGCAAATAATCGAGTAATAATATCTTTTGGGGTTAGGATCATCAAAATTGAACTGTCATAATTTATTTTTAAAGATTAAAATAATTTTCTCACAAGTAATGGTTACATTTGAATATGGTGTTATTTTATTTTCTTTATTTCGTGGGGCAATGATGTACTTATATAGAATTTCTAATTGCCTAATTATCATGATTTTAGTACTACTAATTAAGAAGATGTCAAAAGGGAGTAATGAGCATCTTATCAACTAATGATATTATTGTGGTGATTATCAATCAAAATAATATCTTCATTGATTAAGATTTTAGATAATATGATTATTGTTAATACTAACATTATGAGTAATGTCAATATTAAATTGTTAGTGTTAAATAAGTTAGTAGGTGAGAAATTTTGATACAATAATAATATTATAAATGTAAGTGGTGAAATTTACAATTGGTAAAGCTATTAGAAATAATAGTGAAATTATATGTTGTCGTGAATAATGATGGTAATTAAATATAAAGTTGGTAATATTATCTTTAGTAAATATGAAAGGATAATATTAATTGTAGATATTAGGGGTGGCATTAATATCAAATTTGATTCTTATGAAGAATGTTTTGAGAATTAAATTGAGTGTCAAAGGTAATATGATTATAATCATCACCCATCAAGAAAATAATCGTGTCAACATTAGTGGTGTTAGTAATTATAAATATTAGAATGGAATGCTAAAGAAAAATGGTAATCATGATACTGATATAAGTGTTAGTAATCATTGTGATTAGGGGTATTTAATGTTCATCTTATCATTGGTATGTGGCTATGTTCTTGTATGGTTGACAACTATCAATGTGTATACATGGTTATTCAAGAAAAATATTTGGTAGTTGTGTATTGTTTAGATGTGAACTTTTTTTGGGCATGACAAAAGTATAGTGAAATTTCTTTCCCTAGTTTCAATTATTTTGTATTTGTAACACATTCAAATGTGTTGATGGGTATCATAGAAAATATGAGACCAATAATAGTTATCTTGTAAGTTCTAAGCGGATATAAAATCTCCAAAACCATGACTTGGACCATACTATTCATGAAAGTTTTCCAAAACCTATTGTGCTTTATCATATTTTAGACACCTAAGGTAGATTTCTTAAAAATAAATGTTCAATATGCCTAATTAAGTTATATACTTGTTAGAAAATTTTCATTTATGTTGATGTGGAACAAAACTTGTGAGTCTTATTAGACTGACAAATTTCGCAGCCAACCCCAATTTCAATTTGACAATTTTATTTATGAATGCTCCCCAATTAAATTCATGAAAACAATGGTGGCACTTTGATTACTTCTAATCAATCAAATGTTCCAAGAATTTAACTTCTACCTACAATCAAATTTAATTTCACCTTCAAATATTTTTCTACGGGCAATAAACCAAACCATTTTATAAATTACAATTTAACATCCCACTTTTCATTCTCTTATTTCAAACACTAAATAAAAATTTAGATTTCAGTCTTGCTTCCTTTGTTCACTCTCTTTTCATTCATTCTTTGTTATCCCTTCTCTGACTCTGGTCTTTTCTTTTTATTCTCCTTGCATCCAGCTTTAGTTTTGTCTTCTCCTCTTTTCACTAGCACAACCCTCTCTACATACTCACATATTGTAACCTCTACCTTTGCAAATTTCTCCCTGTGCAAACGTCCCCCTTTTCCTCCTATAAGTGGCTAGCATTAACCACCTCAAAAAAAAATCTGCAATACACCAAAATTAACTCTCTTCTTTGGTCTGATGTCCTTCAACTTCTTGTCACACCCAAATCCATTCATCTCCCTAGCAAGAAAATAATAAATTACAAGGTAAATGAGGAATAATTCAAAACATTGTTTTGAATTTATTATTACTCTTCAATTTCAATACTATGTGCTAGATAAATAAAATAAAAATAAATGAATTGCAATTTAATTAAATTCCTTCATCTTCTTCCTAGAAAGCAATTGTAATTAATTTATAAATGAATAGAAGAAGAATTAAAATTCAAGTTCTCCACTTTTTGCCTATTTCCTGATTGTCTGTGGATAAAATTACACCAACACCAAAAATAAAATAAATGACCAAAATGAAATATATATATATATATAAGTTTTTGGTGATGAGAATTGCTCTACACTTGGGATTCTCATGCATCAGACACACCGGGTAAGAAAAATTTTGTGAGCTTGGGCTCATAAAATGGAGTTGAGTAGTAGGAATACTCTCCCAAGTCGTGAACAACTTGTGGCACACTCCAATGCTATGTCAAGCTCCTGCAAGAATTTTTTTTCTCCTTTTCAAGCACTTGGCTAGAACATTTTCCATATTCTTCCACCAACAGCTATGCTCTGCACTCCTCTTTCTTAATGTGGAATTTTCTTCACCATAATCTGACCTCCTCCACCAATTGCAACTCTCACTCTTCTCTAATCTTGTGGGATTCAACCCACCATAGACCGACCACCTCCACCAAATTTAATTATCATCTTCCTCCTTTTTGGGAATTAACCCACTACAATCTATCCTCCTCCTCCAAGAACATTCTCTACAATGTTCATTCATCTCTAAATCTGCACACATATCAATATCAAAATTATAGAAATTAAAGGTTTTCATCAACTAGATTTCTCCACTTGAATTTTTCTCTTTAACCTCTCCTCTTGCCTTATCAACATGATGGATTTTCTTAGGCTGCAACTCAACCCAAAACATCTCCACACTTTCTACTTCTTTAAACTCAAATGAATACAAATTAATATATTCTTCACAATTACAAAGACCAATATTTACCTCTACTACTGCATTTTTTTCTCTTTTATGTTTTGATGCAACATTTTCACTTCCACCATTCATAACCTCCATCATCTTCATTTCCTCCAAAGGACTCACCTCTATTTCAACCTTTTTCTCTTCTTCGAGATTAATAACTTCATCCTGCTTCTCATTCACTGTTGCAACTTTTGTGTTGCTCTCTTTTTGCATGCCTCCAACAAGGCACACTCTTTCCACTTCACTCTCTCTTTTTCATCCTTTTGCACAAGGATCTATTCAATTCTTACTACTGCAACTGGTTCCATACTTTTATCTTCCACACTTATGCGGGTTGTTCCCACATGTTCACTTCTCCATAAACCCTTTATGAAAGAGCTACAATGTTGTCCCTTATTTTTCCCACCCTTGATCCAAGGGATATTTTCACTAAAAATTGAAATGTCTCCAATACTCCAGATTTTAGCACCATCAGAAAGAGCTCGATGTCTTGATTCTAGCACAACTTGAACAGAGCAAAAATGAGTTTTTTTGCTCAAGTTATGGTCAGTCAAACTTTGGGTCAAACTGCCATCAGGGGTCATCCAGGAAGTGAAAAAAATGATTGTCTTAGAAATCAATGGAAGCAATGTCAAGTCGAAGAGCTCGTCGAGATGATTCCAAAAACATTCGTTTCGTTGAAATCGGATGTCGTATACTCAAGATATTGGCAGTCAAAGTTCGATTGACTTTGTGGTAGAATTGGTGACGTCATTAGTTAGTCTGTACTATATGGAATCCAAGTGGAAAAATCTAGGCATGGCATGTGGAAGTTGACTCGCATCATATGGAATTTAAATCATCGCTTATACGGCAGTCCCATCCCACCCAACGTATGGCCCTGGAAGCTAAGTGCACCAACTACTCCGGGTGATCGCCGGGCCGCATTATTATTGGTGCCTGGGCAAATAGGATGTTGGACTCGCGGGTTTTAGAGCCATGTGTCCTCTATTTTCCATCGGCATTTACGAAGTTAGTTTTTTGTTTGTTTTATAAAAATTGGGTATGTTGGGGGAATTCGATCCAGCCACCTCACATGAGCGAAACATCCACTCGGTCGTTACACCATATAGCTCATGTTTATATAGTATAGGTGGGCGGTTTGTTTTGTTATGTTGTTAGCTTTGAATAAGGATAAAATGCTAACTACCGGAATTCGAACCCGGAACCATCGATATTCCAAAATGCATAGTCACCAACAAGCCATTCGATGGCTTTAAAGTGTATTTGGCATTGAATGATTTTCTTGAACTGTGTATCTCAGCGAATGTCTTAAAATGAAGAAATTCCCCTAAATTGTGAAAACAATAATCCTTTTAAAAGGATTAGTGGTAACTTATGAAAATAGTTAAAGCCCGAATAAGGAATAAGAATGGCTAGAATAATATTGTTAAAGATTATAAGAGTTTAATCATAGATTTTTATATGTAAATGGGGGATTTCTTTGTAAAAATGGAGAGATAAGGTAGATTTTGGAAATCAATTAGTTTTTCACCAATTTGGGAATATTTGTGGTATAAAAAGGTGTAGAAGGGAGGTTGAAAGGCTAAGAGTTTTTAGTTAAGTGGTGAAGTAGAGAAACAGGTAATACGAAAGAGAGATTCTAAGGAGTTCTTGAGCCATTTTTGTACGTTGGAGTTTTGACATGCTGCCGAAGTGCTAGAAGAAATGGTCTTGGTGAAATTGTAATTTCTATTTTGGAGATTAATTGGATCGGTCTCACTCTATTGTAGTGAACCTGGAGATGTAGTCACGTTTGTGGTGAACTCCATTATCATATCGTTTGCACTCTCTCTTCTTCTCTCTCAATTTTGTTTTTTCACCTTAAGTTTTTAATGCATAATTTCAATAATGTATGCATGAATTGTATTTCCATTAAGTTGTCATAATTAAGCATTCAAATAAGCAATTAGTCTAGATCCTAATCAAATCAAGTTGGTATTAGAGCTTTTGGAGACTATTATTGCAGTTGGTTTTGAATGCTAACAAGATCTAGGATTCAGAAGGGCAAAGGAAAGCTTGAGGAATATAATCTTGAGATTTGGAAACGAAGAACTTTTTTGAAAATGTCTATGTCTGGAATGGAGGTACCCAAGGAACTCAGTGAGAAGGAGTTTCAAAGAGCTTTCTGGCAGATGAGAGCTACATTGGAGATGCTACTCAAAGAAAGGGAAGAACACATGAAATGTGAAGAAGATCATGGGGACAGTAAAAGCAAGAAGAAGCAACCAGGAGGTGGTGATGAACCCCCAAAATACTCCTCCTTCTCCCTCCTTCCTTCTACACATTCTCTTTTTGGTAATCCTTTTAAGGGTGTAAATAAGCCTCAAATTAAATTGGATGTTAAATTTGAACTACCTAAGTATTGTGGTGAATTAGATGCTAAAAAACTAGATGATTGGATTCAGCAAGTAGAAGTTTATTGTAGAGTTCAAAACCTCTTTGATGATGCTTCTAGGATCCAGTTAGCCACTCTTTGGTTGGGAGGTACAACTCTTACCTGGTGGGAGAGTAGGACTAGAGCAGAAATTTCACAACATGGTAGAGTCAATTTATCTTGGTTAGAATTTATTAATGCTCTTAAAAAAAATTCTATCCCTTAGGTCACATGCAACAATTAATGATGAATTGGCAAAGTGTTTAAACAAGGGAAAGGTCAAACTGTCCAAGAGTACACCCATGAATTCAGAAAGAAGGCTATTGCATTAAATGTACCTTTGTACACCCAGGATACTTTGTTAAAGTACATAGGAGGTCTTCACTCATATCTCAGACATTCCATTTTGGTCTTGAACCCTAGTAATTTGGATGAAGTTTGTGTCCAAGCTATACATTTAGAGTCAAGAGGAAAGGGTTCTTTTATTGATAAGTTTGATAATGATAACTCTATAAAGAAATCATCTAAGGTTGCAGAGATAGGGAAAGGAAAGAAGACAGCTATAGTCAAGAAGGATGACAAGTTTCTTGCTCTCATTGTGACAAGAAGGGTCATGATGAAGATCATTGTTGGAAGTTGCATCCCAAATTGAAGCCTAAGTGGGCTCAGAGATTTAATCAGAAATAGAAAGGTAAGGAGAAAGCACAAATGTTGTTATGGATCTTGGTTCCGATTCGATGATGAAACTAAGATAACAGCTATGGGTTTGAAAGGTAAAGCTCCTATTTCCAATGTTTCCTTTGAAGTTCTTGTAATGACCCTCCCACTGTGACATCCTGTTTTAGTTTGTTTTTGGTTTGACTGATAGATGCTTTAGTTCACTACGATAATATGTTGTGTATTCTTACTTATAACTCTGGCATTATGTTGTTTTTATACTCTATGGATGATACATTGACGTCCTATTTATCTGGTTGTGTTTCTGTGATGTTACTGAGATAGACATATATTTGATATGGTTTATTAGCTTACGATTTTTCATGTGGTTGTTATGTTGAGGTGATTAGTTTGATGATACTGTGATAGATTCATTCATGATGTGGCTTATTGTTTATGACTAATGCTTATCTTTATCATGTTGTTAGGATTGTATATGATTGATCTTGTTTGTTGTGTCGGTGGATAAGACAATGTAGCATTACTCATTCATGAGTACCCTGCTACGTTGCAATTCTTATTCACGGTGTGTTTTCTAACATGAGTATATATATATGTTTTAACGTTGATGTTTCCCTACAGACACAGGTACCGGGTAATGGCTCCACCTGCTTGTCAGGTCTGAGCGTACCCTAATTCAATAGAATTAAGTTGTTGGAGGTATTGACAGGTCCTTTTAAACCATCGTTCGTTTTCGAACGAGTATCTCTGTGTTACCCCGTGTAGTTCAATTTGTCTTGTCGTGTTCAAATATTTATTGTTCTATGTTTATTTAATATTTATTTTATTAAATGCTTATTAATGTTTTAACCAATGTTAATGATTTAATTTATTAAGTTAAATTAAATAAGTTATTAAATTTATCAGTGAGTTATTTCTTTGCAATGTTTTAAATTAAAATATTATAATTGCTGATTTTATTGTGCAACTTGTATTATGTGAAATAGATTTTATTAAGGAAAGATATTTTTGAAGAGATAAGAATCTTTGATTGACAGTTAAAGGTTTGTTCTGATATTTTAAAGATTGAGTAAACAGAATGAGCTATTTACAATGCAAAATGAACTTTCAGTTAAGTTTTGGTGATTGAAAGTGATTTGCATGAATTAATATCTTTTGGAAAGATGGGTAATAAAACATTCACGGGATGAATTCAGAGGGCAGCAGTTTTTAGCAAATTCTTACACGGCAATTGCTTCAGAAGAATTTTTCTTTTAGGATTTTGTTTTTAAGCGTAATTTTGAAGCTGGGTTGATTGGCAATTTTTCATTGAAATCTGGTGAATTGAATTCGGAGTTGACAGAAAATTCAAGGATTAGTTTTTCAGCCAGATATCAAAATTTAATCAGGTTTTCTTCTTATTTTAAATTCTTGAGTTCAATTTTGGAACCATAATGCTGAATTTTGTAGATTTGAAAGGAAATTGATTTGCTAAACTTGCACAAACAGCAAAGAAACGAAATTAGAAGGTTATTCGAACTTTTAAGTAGAAAAGTATAAAATCATTCTGCAAATTATTATTCAGTCGCCTGTAGATCAGTGTTATTCAGCTTATATATATATATATAACCTACTCATTAGATTTGTGAATAGTTTCTTTTAAAACTTGACATATTTATCTTGATGCCAGTTTTCTTGATAGATGATAGAATTTTGATCTTTACCATAGAGCACCCTATATGTGATTGCGCGCAGCCTCCTACTTTTTATGATCTCTGTATAACTTTTGATCAAAGATCTACTGATCATTACTTTCTCTGCTCTTAATTTTCATCTGGTATAATGTTTCCTTCTCTGCCTGCACTAGTTAGCTGTATGTTATTTTACCCGTTAGAAATTCCAGCGCTGTCTTTTGTCCATTGGAAAAGGAAACTCCAAATAGGTGTCGTATTTATCTTATTCCAGCATCTGCGCCCAGCTTGCTATGTTTTCAATAGTATTACTATCAACCTGCATATACATCACATTCCTATTGTATCTACCAATTTATATTGATACTTCAAATTATGGAATAGTATTATAAACTTTCAATTTGTTAAGGTTATCATTTAGGAGGCATACCCAGTAGAATTACTCGTGCTTTCCTGAAATCCATTTAAAGATAATTTAATGTGCTTGAACTGTGATAGAAGCGTCCCTATATATCAGATAAATAATGCATGTAAAGTATTTTTATTTGCATGGCGATTCATAATTCAATTTTATTATATTTCTTTCTATCATGTGTCAGAAACGGCTTGTTTATATCTACAGATATTACACTTTCTGCATGCATCTCAGGTTTAGATTTTATATGTTTTATATATATCATACGGAAATATTTTATATTATGAATATATTGCATGACATAAATAATGTTGTTATATTCAATTGTCTCTTAGGCGTCCATTATTGGTTCATTCACATATGTTTGTGCGTAACTATTAACATATGCATATAGACCACTTCTCATAGTATTCTATCAATATTTGATCTTTATAACTCTCCCCTGCAGTTTGTCTCATGCACTGTATGCATGGCGTCCCTGTGTGTGTACTCAAGTTTATGTTAAGATGGTCTTATATTTAAAGTATATTCGCTGTAGACTTAGATCTTTGTCGATAGAACCTAAAATGTCCTTCTGATATCTGTTGAAATCTGCAAGCTTAACTCATGCGTTTCTTAAAGAAAATAATGGTTAGAAAGATTTTACATCTTATAACCCAATCTGAGATCTGATTCCAATTGTATTATAAGCTCAGTGTATCTTCCTTAATGAGGCGTAGGTCTTTCTGTTAGTATTTAGAGAACTATAAAACGAAGATTTATAAGGAGAAGACATCTTTTTAATAAGCACGAATTCTGCTAAGTCCATGATATACCTGTCTGTGTATGATTCTGCCAGCAGATTTACATACATATACGCCAAAACTTTCTAATGCTATGTTTTATATTTGTAAAGGTTTCTTTAGGTTCTTACCTGTAATTGTCTCATGCGTTGAATGCATGGAGTTCCTGTTGATACTCGTAGTTGTGTTAAGTGTCTACAAGCTATTATAGTTAATTCTAGTTCGACCTCCCTTTGCATGTAATATTCAGTGGTCGAATCTTTAGTCTGAAAGTCATAAATCTATTAAGTGTAAGATAAGAGAGAGTCTTTGTACGTGAAAAATACATAAGGCAATAACTTTAGTTTTGAGTTATTTTGATTTGGGTAATTGAAATATATAGAATAAAGAATTTATATTGTTCTAATAATATAATATTAATAAATTCTATATCTTGAAAGTATTGGAAATACAATAACGTCTATAGTTTATATTAAGTAAATTCTTTATTTATTTAAATTTGTTAAATATCCCAGAGTTTATTGAATTCAGCGCTGTTATATGTCTGATGTAAATATAAATATATCTAGGTCTTAAATAGTATAATGTTGTTAGAACAATTGGTGTTGTAAGCAATTGGAATGAATGTTTAGCATTATACGCAAATTCATAATAAAATTATTTGGGTAAGGCGTGAGTAAAGTAAAGTTTAGGCGCAGTAAACTAATGTTATTTAGTTATTCATTATAGATGCTTATAGTTAACTCAAGTTGATTTATGTACTAGATGTATGGCGTTTTGTCTAAACCAGTTAAGTTATGATATTCATTTGAAATCTATTACTTAACTCTAGTGCGTATCACCTTTGTTTGTGAATAAAGAGGCAGTAACCTTGTTAAGAAAGTATATTTATATAACTATTAGTTGAAAGATTTTTATTAAGTGCAAGAGTTAGTTAATAATGAGTGTGCATAAGAAAAAGGAAATTTATAATATTCTTATGTTAAAATGTTAGTTACCTTTTAGTTAATAAGTTCTTTATAGAGTTGATTTAAACATATGATTCCTAGACCAATATAGATACTTTTTATTTATTTATTTATTTAATAAATTGTATCGTAGGAATTAAGTGATTTTTTTTAATAAAGGATCTCTTATTATTTGTATTGAACAATAATAATAGTTGAAATAGTAAATTGTAAGACATTCTATAATGTCAATAGATTGTTATTTTTGAACTCTTAACTCATGAAGACTAAATGAGTGTATTTGATGAGATATGTACATATTATGGGAGTGAACATGAACTGTTGTTGAGTTTTGAATTGTTCTTCTTTAAAGGCAAGAGAAGTGAAAATGGTATTGTTATGTGTAATACATATTGATCACTTTGCTGGATTACAAGTATTTTTACTTGGGGGTATAGCTTTGTATCATTTTGTGGTCTTTTGAAGTAACATCCTAGAGATTGTGATTGCCTCTAGTGAAGGACATAAACATTCTGGTTTTTTTGATTTTGTGCTGGATAGCTACCCCTAGATTGGTTTTATGTTGAGTCATGTTATAGAAGAGTGGCTTGCGGTAGGGGCCGAAATCCGGAAGTGATTGTCTGGGTAACCTATCGTAGGTGTATAATTAAGTGAAAATCTAACTAAAGAATTATGGGTTGGGAAGTTATAAACATTAATTCAGATAAAAGTGTGCCTCGCCTATTGTCTTAACGCTCATTCAGGTTGAGAAAAGGATGAGAAGGCCTGGAATGGCAAGTCGTCATCTTGTCCTCTTGAAAGATGAAGTGACTCCACATTGGTCTGCATAGGGGCCGAGAATCGGTAGAGGCTACCAGGGTAACTCTTGGAGAGAGGGCCGGTAGTCTAGGAAGATTCACCAGGGTAACCTATCCCGACAATGTGATGACACTCTTAGTCTATATCATGATGGTGTTCTTTGTGTACATAATTATTTTGATGTGTTGTGTTACTGAGGTTTTAAATGCTATGATTGTTAACGTTATGTCGTGATGTAATTTGTAAACCCCGTAAATGTTATGTTCTGTCTTCTTTGCTTGTGGACCTGTCATTTATCTCCTAGCACGAAGGGAGTGGACCTTTTGGTTCCACGTGGTCGGGAGGAAACCGTGCTCTATCTTCCTTATATTTTCATGTAGATGATCCTAAGCTTGCAGCTAGTTCCAGTTACTTCTTTGTTCGTGACTGATGATGCAGAGCTTGTTCGTGGATAATTGTGCCAGATGTTAAACGAACACTATATGCTTTGTAAAAGTTACCTCTTGTATAAGAGTGTTTATATTGTACCATCTTTGGATGTATTGAGATTTATTAAAATCTCTCATGTTGTAATCTGAATCTATGGATTCTCGAATGTAATAAGTCATGTAAACTAAATCATTCTTGGCATTAAATTTGTATTATGTTTATGATAATGTGTTGAGTTTATGTGTAAGGTTTAAGTAACGTCGTCTTGGAAACCTTATGGCAATTGTGTAAGTTAAATATCTAAAAAAATAAAAATAAAAAATTGTTTGGTTAATTTCATTCTTTACACTTTGTTTTAACTAACCAAGGCGGGGCATTACAGTTCTACTTCTAAAGTTAATGATGTCTTTGAAGATAAGAAAAGGAATGAGTTGTTTCATTTAAGGGTTGTTGCTAAGAACATTAAAATTGATGCACTCATAGATAGTGGTTCTCAAGTTAACTTAATTTCTGAAGATGTTGTAAGAAACTTGGGATTGAAAACTACACTGCATAAGAAACCTTATCCACTAGGTTGGATTTGCGAAATGATAAATTGCAAGTAACAAGACAATGCACTTTGAGATTCACAATCACTAGTAAGTTTGTGGATGAAGTACAGTTTGATGTGGTTCCACTAGATATCTGTGGGATAGTTCTGGGTAGCCCTTATCTATATGATCGGAAAGCTATTTTCTACAGGGAAAAGAATCATTATCATTTGTTTAAAGATGGCATTCAATATATTGTACATTCTCACAGGATTAAGACTGATCGTTCTTTTACAAACATAGGGCAATTAAAGAGGGTGATTAATGCAAGTAAAGATTTAACTCTTATGTCTGTCAGTACAGGTGGTTCTAGACATGAACTTGGAGTAGCTAACCAGGGTCAGATGTCATAGGATGCACCCACAGTACAACATGAGGGAATGGTGATTGAAAGCATTGATGGTCCCTTGGGTAAAAATGTTTCTGTTGTGAAGATCGATATGCTGTTGATTTATTCTCTTTCATATCTGCATTATTGTTCAACTTGATGCTAGTCAATGTTTGTTGGTTAGTGGCTACGACAGTTGATGTAGATGCTTATGGAAGTGATAGAATGATGTTTATGTTCAACAATGTTGTTGTATTCTTTATTATGATTGTGAGCCAGGTATACAAATGTACAGAGGATACATGACAAGTGGGGAGGACAAGTCCTCACTTAATGTTTGAATAATGCCACTTTTGGAGGGTCAAAAAATTCTCTAGTCAGGAGGCTGAGTCTGGGGATATTTTCACTAAAATTGATGTTTCCAATACTCCTGTTCAACACCATTAAACTTCGATCCTCTTGATTCCGGTAGCAACTTGAATGGGCCAGCAGAGTCCATTGCTCAAGTTACATTGTAAACTTTTGGTCAAACTATCATTTGGGGTTGTCGAGGCGAAAAATGATCGTCTCGAAAATTGGCGAAAGTGGTGTCAAGTCGAAGAGGCTCGTCGGGTTGATTCAGCAATGTTCGTTTGAAATCGATTATATGGTCCAAGATATTGGCGGTCAAAGTTGATTGACTTGATAGTGCGACTAGTGACATCGGCATGTCAGCACATAGCATTCCGAGCGATACGGATGGTGAAGTGGACCACCCAAATTTGACGTGGCATACACGCATCAACATTGTATGGACGTCATCCGGACACGTGTCATCCCGTACACATGTAGCCGCCGATTCATAGTCATTGGCCATGTCGGTGGTCGATCCGGCCTCCGTTGATTTGGTAACATAGTGGTCATCAATTAGCGAATGATTGTTTGACACATGGCACCCTCACAGTGCGACCGTGGCTCCCACCATGTGGTGGACGTTGCATTCCGTTGTGTTGCTAATAAAAGAAGGCATCTATAAGGCTCAAATCCCCAACTCGGGTTGGTGACCACCTACCTTGCCGTTACACCATACAAGTGCGTCTACCTAAACATGGTGAGTGGTTTATTTTTTTTTTTTTAAGTTGCTTGTACTTGAAAGGAGAGGTTAAAATGTTAGCAAAGGTTGAACGAAACACAGATGCAAAATATTAAGCCACCCATTTGAGCCATTCAAACATATAGTTGGCATTATTTTCTTTGTTGAGTGTATCTCAACCGAATGTCTTAAAATAAAATTCTCCCCTAAATTGTGAAAACAATAATCCTTTTAAAAGGATTAGTGGTAACTTATGAAAATAGTTAAAGCCCGAATAAGGAATAAGAATGGCTAGAATAATATTGTTAAAGATTATAAGAGTTTAATCATAGATTTTTATATGTAAATGGGGGATTTCTTTGTAAAAATGGAGAGATAAGGTAGATTTTGGAAATCAATTAGTTTTTCACCAATTTGGGAATATTTGTGGTATAAAAAGGTGTAGAAGGGAGGTTGAAAGGCTAAGAGTTTTTAGTTAAGTGGTGAAGTAGAGAAACAGGTAATACGAAAGAGAGATTCTAAGGAGTTCTTGAGCCATTTTTGTACGTTGGAGTTTTGACATGCTGCCGAAGTGCTAGAAGAAATGGTCTTGGTGAAATTGTAATTTCTATTTTGGAGATTAATTGGATCGGTCTCACTCTATTGGAGTGAACCTGGAGATGTAGTCACGTTTGTGGTGAACTCCATTATCAAATCGTTTGCACTCTCTTTCTTCTTCTCTCTCAATTTTGTTTTTCACCTTAAGTTATTAATGCATAATTTCAATAACGTATGCATAAATTGTATTTCCATTAAGTTGTTATAATTAAGCATTCAAATACCATTAGTCTAGATCCTAATAAGATCAAATGGTCAAAATGGAGGGAAAATGTGGTACTTGAATGTATTAAATATTTCTTTTTTATGATAGTTATATAAGCGTACCACAAAGCAAAACATAAAAAATGTCATCTTGTAAATTTTTCTAAGTGTGCATAAGATAAATAGAAACAAATTGCCTAAACTAAAAACTCTAGCAAGATACAAGCAATGTGCGAACAATTTAGTAGAGAAAGGAAGAAAAATGAACTAGGGTTGGTACATTGGTTGAATTTTTAGTGAGTTGGATAAGAAAAAAGTAGAAAAGATGTCAACCCCAATTCTTGTTGATGCTCAACATAACCCACACCATAAATATAAGAAATACCCGTTCAAAGACATGAAGGTAGATGTAGATAGTGTTTTCTCTAATATAACAACAAACATCTTGTATGTTGAGGATGTGCACAAATATATCCATACAACATCAATAGATATTGATTGCACCACATTTGAGACACTTAGAAGCTCACTTCTAAAAGTAGGGCAACAAGAGTATTTGCCACAATATAGTTAAATAGGGGAGTTTAAGCTAGACATATGGAAGGAATTCCCTGATTTTTGCATGAAGGATTGGATCTAAATATTTTTTAGCCACATCCATGAGAATTATATATACCTCAACCAATCCTACTACATCACAAAGGTGGCTATCCATGTGTCACAAGATCATGGAATAAGGGCGACATTCCTTCCAAAAATAACATAAGCAATAAAAAGGTCACAAACTTAATAGGAACTACATCAAATGGAAGAAATGTGGCAATATAAAAAATCACAAACCCTATGGTAACATATGCAACCATAGGCATCACATACAAAATCTGATACACGAATAGAGAGGGATCTGCAACTAGCATGTCAATGCTCATTACATACTAGGATAATGCAAGGGAATAAGTTCAACCTATGTGAGGTCCTATGGGAATAAATCTTGAAGAATCACCCAAATAAACAAGAGTGAGGTATCAATTTAGGTATGCATCTCTTATCATTTTTCTAGCATTTTATTTTATGGAGAGACTAATTAGATTCTTAGGAAAGGTGTGGACACAATATATTCTAGAAACAACTCAAACCAATGCACATTTTAATCATTTCAAAAATGTTTTATCATACAATTAGGTGTATTGGGGATTATTTAAGGGTTTCCAAGCTCAAATGCAAAATAGAGACCGCATTTTATACACCATGTTTCAAAAATTTGAAAATTATATTACCTTTATTGTGGACAAAGGCCATGTCTTTATAGAGGCAATAGAGCCACACATATCTTGGTTACCATGGTTACCATATGAGGTAGATGTGCATTAGTAGATGTTAATATAGATGAACTCTTGGCCCTACCAAAGGATACAAAATGCAAAAGGGTTTGTGACCTACAAATATTTCACAGACAAACAAAATAAGCAATAGGTGGAAAAACATGTAGAGAAGAATAAGGAGAAGCTACATCAGAAATGGGGTATTGCAAAAGATCTAAAACTACCAAAAATTATAGAGATTTTTTATTCTCCACTCTCAAAGAAAACAATTCAACCATAGTTGTGGTGATTTGAACACCTCAAATCACAATCCCCAAGATTTGAGATTAGAGAAACTGAAACACATGAGGCTTTGTACAAGAAGAATTAGAAATAAGATCACTAAAGATAACTACAAGAAGAAAATTGGCCACTACACCACCACAAGAAGACAAGTCTCACTAATGAGGGAGGCCACATAATCACATCTACAAATGATTAGTGAAATAGAGGGGAAGCAACACAACCAAAGAAAAAACAAAAGTAAAAAGGTATTTAGTCAAGTTGCAGTAGAAGAAAAGACAAAAAAAAGAAAATAAGGAAGAAGAAGAAACCAACAAGAAAACGAGAAAATATTTCAAAGGAGACACCACCAATAGAGTTAGCCTCACAAGGCTCAAAACAAAGAAAGAAGGAAGAACTAATGGATTCTCATAGGTTGTATAGGCCATTATTCATTCATGGGATTCCTTTGAAGACAATATAGATGCATCCACTAGTTGATAATGAGGATAAGCAAGTAATTGAGAAAACATTGATAAAATACATCTCCACTAGCCCTTGCACAATAAAATAAATTATTGAAGGGTTCCCAAAAGACCTTGTTATAGTAATAAACTATAAAAAAAGTAAGAGGTGGTGTAGTTGGAAGAGAATTTGAGAAAGGAGGCCTTATAAGAAATTATGGTAGAACTCTCTTTGGAAAGAAGAGTTAAGATAACTCAATTGTAAATGATGGAGCTCCAATCAAAACAAAGAGTGGACACCCTCCTATACTAGATTGAGGAAGCAAAAGAAAGGGGGTCAAATAGGAAACATGAGAAGCCACACAAAGGAATTATAACAAATTGTTAGAAGAAGAAAAGGAGCAATTAGAAGGTCAACAAAAGACACGATAGAGGAAGTAATTGTAGATACCTCACTAGACATGGCAATTGGAGTACAAGAGACCTCAATGGATGCACAAGAAGAAAAATATAACGCAAAGGGGAGGAGGTGGCACAAGATAAATACCAATCAATAAGCAATGAAACACAAACCTCTCCAAGTGACCCAATGTAGAAAATTAAGGAATTCTTAATGTAGCAAAATTAGATCCAGCCAACAATCACATTGTCATTACTTCCCCTCTACTTTTAGATCATATGTTTCCCAGTTGTTCTCTCAAATTGAAGATGTCTTACATAATATTATAAGAGAATATATTTTGCAAAATGTGAATATCATAAAAATAATTAAATATTCCATCACCACAATCCACAATTAGGTTCCACAACTCAACAAGGATACATCAACACCATTAGGGAAATAGCTTCACCAAATTATAGATGGGATGTCACAATAAATTGTAAACCAAGAAGCTTCCATCAAATAAAAAGCGTTGTAAGAGATGGAAAAGGAACAACTTGAGAAAATAAGGAAGAAATGTGTCACTACACATACTAAACTAAAGGTTGAGGTGCATAACATGCAAACTACTACAAATAATATCAAAAAAATCTATCAATTTTTCCTAGGATTGCTAGCCTCCACCAAAACCCTAAAATAATAGATGGAGAATATAGAGAATCAAATCATGCAAGCATCTACCACCTACGATGCAATGAGAGATTTATATGGGAACATTCGAGTGCAGCTTGAAAACCTTCCATAATCAATATTAAAAAGTGCATGATTAGCGAGAATAATTGTGGATACAAATCAAACAATTGAGAGAAATGGCCAATTTGTGGCTGGCACATTTGATAGGCTTATTGACAAAGGCTATTTAAGTAACAAAATCTATTCAATTCCCAACATATATTGTAGAAGGAGAGACTACTCTACTAATCTTCAATGAACATCCAATTATTGTACAACAATAAATTTAGCAATGAGACAACACCTATGTGCAACTGAAGGGGATCTACAAGAATATTTTACCATAAGAAGGAGAAGCAATCCCAATTTTGACCTTTATGATAAGGATTTTTGCAAGATTTGACTTCATACTTCATGATTTCTTGTCTTTGTGGTTTTAGATCTAAGATGTCTTGAGAACAAGACATGGTTTCGAAGGGGAGATGAGGTTGGCAAGATAGAGATGGATTTAAAGAACACAACAAGCCAAACCTATTGCAAGTGAAATGTAACACTTAGATTTGACCTATAGCACATCCAAAAGACATCACAAAGATAAGGGGCACATTTCCCTACAACTGTATACAAATAGAAGTAGAAGATACGATAGAAAATTAGACAAAAAGAAGGAAACATAAGAGATAAGATATTATGATAAGAGAAAGATAAAAATTGGGTATTGTATCAAAGACCTATATATATTGAATAATGAACTGTTATATATACCACAAATTCGGCTATTGGTATTCAATGAAGTGCAAATGATGTTATGTATGTAAATGCGTATTCATTTAATTTTTCTCATCTTATCTTACCACATCCTTCTTTAACCTAATACATGATCCATTACCACTCTTGTTGAGGTATAAATATTATTTTCAAGAGACTAAATCTCAAATCTTCAATCTACACTCAATTCTTGCCAACACACAATAATAAAATTTGACTAATCATTGAATATTTTAAAAAGGTCAAACCTATCAAACCAAATCTATAGATCAAACCATCAAACATGTCATCAACCCTCATTTTCGTCATAAAAAAATATTTCTTTTATTACATGTTTTGAGAATCATGATGGACACAACAAATATTGTATACATGAGTCGATGCATTGGATAAGGAGGTGTGCTATTCACCTACAAAGATTTCTTGGTGATAAAAAATCTATGGATTGTTCAAAATCCTATTGACGTGTCTAATCGTAAACTAGTAAAATAATGTCAAAATCCTATGATAGAATGTGGTGAGACTTAGGCATTGTAGTATGGCATGGAGGTGTGTTATAGTATAATGTTGCTATAGTAGAAACCATAATATGTTTGACAAAGCACTCACTACCACATCATGATTTGAGCAAGTTGTTGAAACACATATGGCAATGCAAATGCGCATGTGGCAATGGAGTGCATGCAACAATAGCTATGGGTAGTAGATTTTCTAGAGAACACTTAGAGGTACCACAAGTAGTTAAAGGCAATCAAATGTTTGTCTTTATTACCCCAAGCCATAGTTTGGTTTTAGCTATAATGCAAAAAAGACATGTTCATAGTTTAAGTGTTTAGTTCAACAAATTTTAACCAAGTGTGTGGCAATAATAAGAATACGTGATGGTTATTTGTTTGGAGAAGCAATTAGTACTATGTGTAGTATGCCAACATTATAATAAAGTCATGTTATGTCTATCTAAATATTGATACTCCGTAGGTGGTTATAATACTAAGATGGTTCGGATTCTAGGAGAACAATTCAAGGGCTATATCTAATTGTTGGTATAAATAGAATAGGATGATGATGCATTGTTTCTTAATGATGTGATTCTATGAAGCATGATTGTGGAGGTGTATATTATAGGGTTGCAAGATACACCAACCCCCCTCCATAAGCATGTGTACCTGAGTACCCTGTACAAATTTGGTTACAATATGGTGCAAATAGGGTTCAGATGCCATACCTACCCATGCCCTTTTTTTGGTTCTCCAACCGTGTCAAATTCACAAGTATTAAATTTTGTAAAAAAATTGCCTTGTATTTGTAGTGAGCTAGCTAAATGAATTTAAAAATATTTAAATATTAATTTATTGGTTGATTAAAACTAATGAGAAATTATTAAAAACGCGGGTTCAATTGAACTAGGAGTAGGGTTCAATGTTCACAAATTGCAATACTTTCCAATGTTTTTTACATGACCTAATTCCACCAAGATTTCTTCCATTGCAACTTCTTCCACCACAACTTAATTCATTTGAGGTTGAGCAAATATTTTACATCCCTTGACTCAACTCAAGTATGCATTGAAAATTATTTGAAGTTTAAATTATATATTTTATTTTATTAAATTTAAAATATTTATATTGATAATTTTAATATTTAATAATGTTCACAAATTGCAATACTTTCCAATGTTTTTTTCGTCACCTAATTCCACCAAGATTTCTTCCATCACAACTTCTTCTGGATTGCAATGTCTTCTGCAACTTCTTCCACCACAACTTAATTCATTTGAGGTTGAGTGATTCTTTTACATCCCTTGTCTCAACTCAAGTATGCATTGAAAATTATTTGAAGTTTAAATTATATATTTTTATTTATTAAATTTAAAATATTTATATTGATAATTTAATGTTTAATATAAATATTTTACAAATTTAAAATGTTTAGAGTGATAATTTTTATTATTATGTAATGAAAATCTCCTCTAATAACTTATATATATATATATATATATATATACTAATGTTGCTTTTATGAATGTCATATCCAGTTAGATCTATATTAGGGGCCTTGAAAAATGGCCACATTCGTATTTGATACCATATTTGTGTCCATGCAACATTAGTAAATTCTAATTTACAAATTAAGATACATGTGAAAAGGCTAATTATATATGGGGTCTATTTCAAATTAATACGGTTGTAACTATCTTTTTCCTAGTGATTTTTTCCGTATAAGAGTTTCCCACGTAAAGTCCTTGTGTCTCATGTGTATATGGTTAGCATATGATTTTATGTTCTTTCCTTAATGTTTTTGATTAAGTAAGCAAGGATTTTGAAAGGGCCTTGACCCCTTTTATAGCATGAAAGATTTAGCAATAAGCCAATCAAGACAAAGAACAACTACTAGAAGAATCAACAACAAGAAAAAACTCTCATTGGCAGCAGAACAACAAGGTAGAACAGGCAATAGTGTCAGTAGAACAGGCCAAAAGGTCACCCAAAAAGTAGTAAAACAATCAACAACAACAACCACCCTAAGGGTGGAAAAACATCAAACCATTACAAGCATGTATAAAAGGTTCACAATCCAATCCACCTTCAAAACATGCCTCATGGCCAACAAGCCACCCATCGAACTGTTAACACAACTTTTGACAACATCCAACCCAAGCGTGAGCAAAACAACTGCCATAATGCAACAAACCAACCGCTCAATGACAACAACACTAAGCCCGAACAAAGAGGGCAACAAGAGCTCCCATTTAGAACTAACAACCTATCCCTACTCCCTACCTCAATAAGGGAGTAAAAAGGCAAGAAACACTGACAACCATCCACCTCCATGCAACTCCATTCCTCCATAAAAGCCAACCCAATCTCCTCCTCAATAGAAGAGGGCTCCCCTCTAAAGGAGAGGAAGAAATAAGAACCCTTGCTACCAAATTAGTCACTCTCCTCCACACACCAATTTCACCTCAATAGAAACAAGCAGTAAAGGAGAGAACTTCCCACCAAGACTACAACCACCAACTCCACCTCAAAAGGAGTAATCTTCACCACCACTTTTAAGCCTTAAGAATAAACCTTTGTAACGACTCAGCTCCAACGTTCATCTGAAACAGCTTCACCAATATCCAGAGGGACAGGGCCAAATGGTCACCCAACAACAACTTCACATCAGAGATTAAGGCAGCTTTACCTCCCTTAAACAAGAACAACGAGGAACTAGAAATCCATAACACAGAACCAACCCCCTTCAACAAAGACGACATCCAAAAGAGGAACCAAGATACAAACTTACAAAAGTGGCTTCCAACATTAACTAGTAAAAGACCCAATGACGAGAGGATATTACATAAACAACCCCCAATCACTAGACCGACATCGATAGAACCCACCTTAGAGTGACCAGCTAAAATAGGGCACCACCAACAGAGTCAAAGCTTCAAAGAGTAGAGCACCGTTAATCCGCTAACCCCAACTTTACCGAGGTCCCCAATCGAGATTTGGAGAGCAAGAAAGAAGGGATGTAGAAAAAAAGAGAGACTCAACCACTCAAACTTGGGACAGAACAAGGAAAAGCCAACTCCAAGAGAGGAGACCCCAAAGGTAGAGAAGAAGCCTGATTCGAGAGCAAGCAGTAGACCAAAACCCAAAGTAACAACATAAGAGAAAACCTCTACAATGAGGGACTAACCAACAAAGGAGCAAAACACCAATGAAAGAACCAGAGTCGATTCACTTCCCCAACGTGTAGGAAGAGACAAACAAAGGAGGCCACACCCAACCGTAGAGGAGACAAGAATAGAGCCGCACCAACCCAAGCACGCGATAAGCGACAGACCTAGGAGTCCAATGCTAGGCCAAGAACTAGCAATCCCCACAGCAGCCACGAACATTGTCGGACCAACTCCCATCCTCGCAGGACCAAGATCAGCTCCTAAAGTAGTCACAGAGGGGACAAGGACGAGAGCCATCCAACTGCACAACAACAAGAAAGTCTGAACAATAGGCGGAAAGAGCTTCGAAGAAGCGCACCAACAACAACACCACACATCCCTCCCCATAGTCATCGACAAGAAACCAAGGGAGGCCAAGCGAAAAAATCCTCCATAGTCCAATAAGCGGACAAAGCACAAAATTCGCGATCTGAGCCACAAGAGCAATAGACGCCCGCCCAAGAAAATCAAATAGCCAGGAAAATCCAAAACAAGATTCCACAGCAATAGGTCGAAGCCACCAACACTCCAGCATTCAAAAGACATCATCATCACCTCTGAGTATGATTGCCATCCCCATCTTCAACAGAGGAATTCAAAATCCCCTGTCTGCTCCCTTTCTCGCTCATGCACACCATTTCTTTTCTTAATGTTGCTAAGTGAATTGATACAACAAAAATAAACAATTTTTTTTATTTGATCACACAATCTTGAATTGCCTTGATATCCTAGATTATTAGTTGTTTGCATAGGGATTAATTTACCAACATTTGTTATGAAATCCAATTTGTCTAGGCAGGGCTACATCATTTGGTGTAATAGTCATACATGCTTTGTCACGACTCCTCTCCTCCAACTGCAGATTTTGATAGACTTTACTACTAAAGGTAAATGCGTGAACATGTTTTGATATTCATGAAAGGTATTATTTGCACATTTCCTAAAATATCTGCCAATTGGATCTAGCCATTTACTACTGACGGGAAAGAAATCTAATAAAGATTTTGAATGAAAAGAAAATTTATTCACCAAAAAAGGGATTAAAGGCACAGACAGGTAAATTTATTTTCTGTCAACACAGACCAACCGGTAAAGTCGCACCCATAGCCACCCAACTCTGACACTAGAATTTAGATAGCCAAACTCGGGTTATAATCCTCTTGTGCTTGCAAACTGCCATCATCTGCAGCCTTATGCCACTTCACCCACCATCCCTACCCAAGTGCAATCATTCTCACCAAGCAGCTACAACCTTCCTAAGGTTCCAAGCACCACATTTTCCAACATCCCACATCAGGTCAATTGCACACTAGACCAGAGAACTCATCCCTCAAGAAAAATCCAACCACAGAGTCTAGTACTCCACTTGATAATGAAGTTATAACCATATCATCTCTTTTCAGTCATATTCCAAAGCATAGTCCATTACATCACAATGAAGTTGTGAATGAAACATTTGATGAGCAAGTATATAATTTTGATGACTTGTTTGGTGAAAAGCATGAAATGGATGTAAATTTAGAGCATAATGGAAATCTCAAGATAGAATCTAGCTTTGTTGAACATGCTAGTACTAATGATGGCTTTGAAGGAGATGAGGTATTAACATGAGAAATCTTCTTTTAGCAACTCTCCCGATCAAGATCAGAATCAGGGTGATGAGGAATGGACAAAGGAACATGGCTCATGTTGGCTAGATATCCCACGTGCACAAAATCGAATAAGGAAGAAGTTGGAAGAATTAGGAGATTTGAAATTATTAGAACTTGTTAAACCAACTGGATGTGGGATACATCGAACAAATCAACATTCCCAGATGGATTGCCATGTTTTCTTGGGTAGAATGGAGTTATATTTCATACATCAGATCACTGTTGAAGGAATACTTATGGAAGATCCTTGGAGTACGTATCTCGTCGATGAGGAGGATGAAACAACTAGCACACATGAAAATGATGATTAGTTCATTCAAAGTGATGAGAGTGACTATGTGAAGAGATTCAATTCTTCCCTATCTTTTGATAACCTAGATCTTTGCATTGAGATGGATTCAACAACTGATGAAACTCCTCTACCTAGTGCAGACTTGATAGAAGGGGAGAAGGGATTCACCGATGCATTCATAGATTCTTCCATGATGGTGAATGAAGAAGAGACACACCTTGATGGGTTAGTGCAAGGGGATGACTCTGCTGATTTAAGTGGTGGACGGATTGGAATAGGTAACATGCGTCAAGATGAAATTGCCAATGAATCTTGTGGTCAAAGACAAGGACTCAAATTCCAAAATGAAATTTTAAAGGGAGAAGTCCAAGTAGATGTGCAGATCAGTCAAGTGCTCCCTGAGGAAATTCATGACGAGGTACATTTGGATGAAACAGAGGAATGCCAAGAAAGCAACCAAGAGTTTATCCCAAAGGTTGAATCCCTTCAACATAATGAAGAGAATGAGACAAGGGAGTATTTTCTTGATTTTGATTATGATTGCTCAAATGTTTTGTTGGAAGAAAGTCCTTGCTTAATATCCACTAATCAATTTGTTCTTAACACCGATGAATTTGATGCTAAGTGGCATGTCCTTGTTGATAAGGTGCAAAAATTTGAATTGAGAAAGTGCTCTCCTGACTTTGACTCCATGAGTTCAAATGAGTTTGAAGGAAATCCTTGTTCACCATGTGCAAGTATCCCTGACATCAATGGTGATAAGCTGGAAGTAGATTCTCAAACCCTAGGGGATGACATGTTTCAAGAGAAAGTTGAAAGTGAGACTTCATCTCAAGAAATTCAGATTTTTTTTGACTCCGTGCCCGAGATGAATATAGAGACGCTGGTGAGTGAATATCCTAACTGCAATAGGAACCTTGATTCAGTGGTGTTCCATGAGCTGAGACCTTGTGAAGAGGAGATCATACACCACAAGTCTGCATTAGCAACTAGAAATCTTCAGAATCAGGTGGTGTCCTTTCATTATCCTCCGTGTTTTAATAATTTTTTGTTTGATTATGGTGTTGGGGATAGTAAAACATGTTTGTGGGTAAATCATGGAAAAAATGAGAACCCACAATTGATAATATTTCAAGCTTTATGCCCTCAGAATGAACTTATTGCACACAAACTTCATATTTCTGAGTATAAAGATAAATTTGCTAGGTTTAGAACTGTGCCTAGTAAGTTAAGATTGTTGCACATAATGAAAAATCAGTCAAATCAATGTACAAATTTTTATAGTCTTGTGTTTGCAAAGTTCAACTTTGGAGTTAGTTTAGAGATAGGATTAGTTAGTTTTAGTTTTTTTTAAAAATTTTAGTTAGTTTTCTCTTGTTTGTTATTTTCCTTTTCCTTGTTCCTTTTGTTTTGTTTTAAATAATTTGTTTCTCTGTCTGTAAATGTTCTGTCTATTTGTAAATAACTCTTTCCTTTATGTGAATAGTCTGT
>VDFB02000013.1:192845554-192944327 GCA_007258455.2 Sequoia sempervirens | reverse complement strand
AACTATCACTCTCCAAAAGAATCAAATGCTCGTTCCTATAAAGGTTACCTATCCCTATGCCCTGCCTTCTGGTGCTCCTTTCGTAGGTGGACTAGTTTCATCTCTAGCCGAATTCATAGCAAAGATAGATAGCAGAAGGGAGGCACACACAAGTAGAATGAGGAAACACAAAGCAAATGATGATAGTGTTTTCGTCGAGCCAAGAGTACAAGCTCTGTTCAATGAGGCCCAACAAGAATTAAAGTTCACGACCATGTACCCGAGGGTAAGCAAGACTCTGGGAGAGATGCAACCAGAAGACTATGAGATATATGTGGTCAGCCTCGACATGAAGGTAGCCCGACCACAAGATAAAGTTGAAATCATGGAGGAAACGCAGCTGGTAGTCACTTCCGAAGGCAGCTAAGGAAAGGGCTAGTTTTCTAGAAAGGAAGGAGAAATCTTTAGAGGAAGATATTGTCCGCATGATTGAAAGGGGGTTGATAGCAAAGGATGAGAGGAGCAAGGTTCAAAGAAAAATTGCAAAGACTCAGGTTGCTGACCCTAGCATAATAAAGGAGCTACAAAACAAGAACTAGGAGGTGGAGCAAAATCTACAAATGAAAGATGGAGAGTTAGAGCGCCTCCGCCTTGAGTATACTAAGGGGATGGCACAAAAAGGGGAGGAGTTGGAACGCCAACAAGCTCGATATGAGCAAAGAATGCAAGAGAAAGAGGCCGAATTTAAAGGCCTAAAGGCTCAAATAGAGGAAGAGCTCCGAGAGACAAAGGCTTCTCTAGAAGAGCACTTAGCAAATCACTCCCGAGCTAAGCAGACTTGGAATAAAGAAATGAGCAACTATGCGGAGCAGCTGGCGTCTGAGAAAAGGAAAAAGGTAGAATTGACTAAGGCCTTTATTTCAAGAGATGCGGAGATTACTTCACTTAAAACCTCTCTCCTACCTTCCCTTACACCACCCGATATCATTCTGTTGGTTAGCTAATTATACATTTCTCACTGGGAGAAAATCAAAACCTTTTGCCTAACACTACAGCCTATCCTCTGATTTATCCACAAAGTATCAAGGCTTAGCTAGGAGGCCCATGATATGATTGAGCAATTCCCCCAATACATCTTGGAGAAGGTTCTTGAGGCAAAAGAATTGCTCAACAAGCTATACTCTGTCTCTGATGAGAACCTTACTGGAGTAGGTATTGAAGATCGAGATGCTGCTGCTCAAATGACAAACAAATTTATCCATTACCACTCCACCTTCCAGTGCGCTAAGGCAGTCGTGGCTATTCTGAATAAGACACTGAACAACATACAGAGATTTTTCTCTGAGTTAGGTAGGATGGGACTACAGTCCTCGTTCCTTGAGGATGGCTCTATTGCCACGACTGAGAAAATTGCGACAATTATTGAAGGGAAGGAAGATGACCCGAAGGCTTTCAGGGAGTTCAACCATCCTCCAATGGTAGCTGACATTGAGGTAGTCATTGATCCACTCTCACAGCTGCTATTTCATATACAAACAAGGGCCGGTTTACTCGATGTGCTGTCTCACAAAGAAACTATTGATCTACGAGGAGCACAGGAGAATTTGCACAACATAGTGAAGCCATCCGAAGATGAATGGTCACCTTTGTAGGTGGCTCTTTCCAATCTCTGACTTCATTAGCCCTATGGATAAGACTCTGGTCTGTAGAACCGAAGAAATTTTGGGTTCTTTGTTCCTCAGTCGAAACGCCCCTGTTAGTCGCTAAAAGCTGTTAAATAAATTTTTGAGTAGCTCCCTTTGGGTTTATCTTTTTGTATTGTGTGTTCACCATCCTGTGCTTCGCTGAGTTTTCTTGGCTTTTTTATCAAATTTTTTATCTTCCGCTTTGTGTATCTACTCTTCGCAGTTTCGGGTATCGACATTCCTTTCAGATCTTGGGAAACTTCGTTGTGCTTCCACGTGTCACAATTATGGGATGTTTTGTTCCTTGTTTCCTCGAGGCCTCGTCGAACTATGAAATGCTTCCGTGAAGTTTTCTTTCCTAAAAGGTGTTGGTGGGCCCCACATCTTGCTACATGGCAACCATTCGCAAATCTTTCAACACGGGGATGAAATAGCAACCACGGGTAGTGAAATGCTACCATGCATCTTTTACGCCCAGTTGATGGAGCGTTCCCTCCGCTAAGATAGGGTTCTTAGCCCATTCGACACGTGTTGTATTTTCATAAATCCTTAGCAGCGATGGGTGAAGGGTTCATACGAGTAGCGAAAGGCTGCCACATGCCTAACGGGCGATCTGTTATGTGGGTGATAAGCTGGATGAACTAAATAATGCTTTATTAGTTGTTACTTATCATAATCATTTGCGACAATGGATGGCACTTGTCTGATCGAGCCTGGCTGGGACCACCACCATCATTATAAAGGATGCACCTATGCCCGGGATGACTGAATGTTGTGTTCTGGCTCAATGCTATTGTAACGGCCTTGGGAATATTCTAATTCAAGCATCATTGTAGAAGATTATGAGATCTTTTTTGTTGCTATCCTCCGAAGCGGTGGGAGGTTTTCCTACTATATATATACTTTCTTTGTTGATGAGAAAGGGTCCGGAATTTAGAGAAAAACACGCCGGTTTTAGCAAAAAGACACCAGGCCTCTATTACTGTTTTATTCAAAATTGCAAAACTTTCAGACTATGCCAATTGTTCAGCCTTTCTATTTTTCATGCTTTTAATTAAACTATGAACTGTGCTTTTATACTGTCTTGACACTTCATTTGAAGAACTTCTATATATGTTGGATACAGGCTTGCTTACCTTAATCATGTCTAATGACTCTTCTTAGTAGTAAGAATGTATGCGACGTTATTTTATGTTAATAAATAAATTATCTCTGCTATAATCTTAAGTCTCCGATGTTTTGGAATACAACACCATTCAAGCCCTTAAATCTATGATTTATCATTCCCATCATCAAATCTTGGTGCATCACCTTAGGTTAGGCTTTACTTTATTATATCCACTTCATTTTCCCTTTCCAAACCCCATTATAGAAGAAGCTGACTTCTCTAAAAATCTAGAGGTTACTCAGTTTAGTGCAAAAGGTCCCCCCTAAACTAAGTTTCCCATAAGACTTTGTTACCTCGTCAATTTTTGGCGTCAACAGGTTCCTCCTTGTTAAAATTGTACATGAATAGTCATCATGTGTGTTAAAATAAAGTATTTGAGTTATGTGAATGAGTGGTTGATTTGTGTCAAGTTTGGTAATATGATGCATGTGTAAAGTAACTTTTAGAGATTTATGTAACCCTTATAGCTTGGGGGTGGATTTAATATCAATCCTATGGTTGGGTGGAGAGCCCATTGGCCAAGATATTTTTTTCTTTGTGGATCTTTATCTTTAAGGCACATGTGTTGAATAAGAAATATTATCTTGGGAATTTCAACCTATGGATTTCAAGAGAGAAACATGTTGGCCTTGTGGGGGTTTGCAAAGTTATTGAGAACCTATGAATATTTTGTCATTTAGTGTTCATTATGGTTGAAGGTATTATAATTTAGTTGTTAAAATATAATAAGGAGAATAAAGGTTAGCTTTTTATCTTAAAGGATTATATAATTCAAAGGATAAGATTAACTTAGAAAATTCCAAGTTTTGATGAAATATTTTGTGAATAGGAAGTTGCTATGTAAATGTTTAATATAGACATTTTCAAACTATACTTAATTTTATTTAAGTAAATTTTATAATGAATATTATAGAGTATATATGTTATATAAATAATCAATAATAAGTTTAGAAAAATAATGTCAAAGTCTCATCCTAATCTACTTAATTAATCAATTGTTGAGGTTACAATATTACTACCCCTATGCCAAACAATAAACTATTTAAAAGTAGTTACACATATTTGATCATAAAAATTGATAAACATGTTATTGAAGTATATAATTTAATGGTTTTTTCAATTGTTAATATTGAAAAAACATATTCAAAAATTGTATTAACTCAGATCACCAATTATTATTTATTAAGAAAACATTGACATCCTTGTTCAAAAAAAAAAATTGTCATAAAATAGTCTTACATATCTAATCACAAAAAATACAAGATAAAAAGTTAGATGATAAAAATTTAAAAGGTTTTTGCAAATCAGATATTTGTAGAATATATCCAAAAATCAGAGCAACCCAATAAACCAAATAAAATTTATGATTAAATCATTACTATATCCTACTTGAAAACTAAAAACAACAAATTGAAAAAATAAATTGAGTGAAACCCAATTAGGGTTTCATGAAGACAAGAGAAATCTAGAGGAACTCTTCAATTTTAAAGATGGAAACATGAGAAAAATCCCTTACATGGATTCTTAAGTTAGTTTTTAAAATTAGTTTCTAGTTTTCCATTAAGAGCCTTAATTATATAGTGTTTATAAATAATGATTCTAAATTGTTTATTCTAATTATTCTTTTATTTTTAGGATTGTGTTCTTGTTAGAGAGTTTAATCATTCATCTAGTTTATTAGTGGTTGAACAATATCTCCATTCTATCCAATAATAAGAATATTTTAATCTATATGAATATGTTTCAAACAACTTAGCAAAGAAGAGTCTAGGTATAGTAAGCAAAATTGGTAATTTAAATCACCTAAGAGTGGTGTAAGAGGAATAATAATTTGGGTAGAATCATGAAGTAAAGGAATAAGGTTGCATTTGTGAATTATAACTTTAAATCTTCTAAATCTATTAAAACATATTTACTAACAAATGTTAACAAATTAAATAGATATGAATTATATGTATATTTATATATTTAGTTGTGTGTGTAGACCACAAATATGCATAATTAGTCTCAAGTTTTTGAGTAATTAATCATATGGTATTAGTGTGTTCAATATTGGATGGTTTAGTTCTTGGTAGCTTATTCTTTGCATTTTTATGCTTGTAAGATTAGTTTAAAGAATTGTTTAAATCATTGTCTTGATTTCTAATGATTGGGCATTAAATAGCTAACTTGGATAGGTAAATAAATTGAGGTTGATTCACCACTTGCAATGCATCTTTAGTATTTGATTATCTTATTATTTCTCAACCTTAACTCTATCCAATCCTGAATTTACCTTCACTAATAACCTTAGATGTCTTATTTAATTCTAATTTAATGGTATAGGCAAATAATCGAGTAATAATATCTTTTGGGGTTAGGATCATCAAAATTGAACTGTCATAATTTATTTTTAAAGATTAAAATAATTTTCTCACAAGTAATGGTTACATTTGAATATGGTGTTATTTTATTTTCTTTATTTCGTGGGGCAATGATGTACTTATATAGAATTTCTAATTGCCTAATTATCATGATTTTAGTACTACTAATTAAGAAGATGTCAAAAGGGAGTAATGAGCATCTTATCAACTAATGATATTATTGTGGTGATTATCAATCAAAATAATATCTTCATTGATTAAGATTTTAGATAATATGATTATTGTTAATACTAACATTATGAGTAATGTCAATATTAAATTGTTAGTGTTAAATAAGTTAGTAGGTGAGAAATTTTGATACAATAATAATATTATAAATGTAAGTGGTGAAATTTACAATTGGTAAAGCTATTAGAAATAATAGTGAAATTATATGTTGTCGTGAATAATGATGGTAATTAAATATAAAGTTGGTAATATTATCTTTAGTAAATATGAAAGGATAATATTAATTGTAGATATTAGGGGTGGCATTAATATCAAATTTGATTCTTATGAAGAATGTTTTGAGAATTAAATTGAGTGTCAAAGGTAATATGATTATAATCATCACCCATCAAGAAAATAATCGTGTCAACATTAGTGGTGTTAGTAATTATAAATATTAGAATGGAATGCTAAAGAAAAATGGTAATCATGATACTGATATAAGTGTTAGTAATCATTGTGATTAGGGGTATTTAATGTTCATCTTATCATTGGTATGTGGCTATGTTCTTGTATGGTTGACAACTATCAATGTGTATACATGGTTATTCAAGAAAAATATTTGGTAGTTGTGTATTGTTTAGATGTGAACTTTTTTTGGGCATGACAAAAGTATAGTGAAATTTCTTTCCCTAGTTTCAATTATTTTGTATTTGTAACACATTCAAATGTGTTGATGGGTATCATAGAAAATATGAGACCAATAATAGTTATCTTGTAAGTTCTAAGCGGATATAAAATCTCCAAAACCATGACTTGGACCATACTATTCATGAAAGTTTTCCAAAACCTATTGTGCTTTATCATATTTTAGACACCTAAGGTAGATTTCTTAAAAATAAATGTTCAATATGCCTAATTAAGTTATATACTTGTTAGAAAATTTTCATTTATGTTGATGTGGAACAAAACTTGTGAGTCTTATTAGACTGACAAATTTCGCAGCCAACCCCAATTTCAATTTGACAATTTTATTTATGAATGCTCCCCAATTAAATTCATGAAAACAATGGTGGCACTTTGATTACTTCTAATCAATCAAATGTTCCAAGAATTTAACTTCTACCTACAATCAAATTTAATTTCACCTTCAAATATTTTTCTACGGGCAATAAACCAAACCATTTTATAAATTACAATTTAACATCCCACTTTTCATTCTCTTATTTCAAACACTAAATAAAAATTTAGATTTCAGTCTTGCTTCCTTTGTTCACTCTCTTTTCATTCATTCTTTGTTATCCCTTCTCTGACTCTGGTCTTTTCTTTTTATTCTCCTTGCATCCAGCTTTAGTTTTGTCTTCTCCTCTTTTCACTAGCACAACCCTCTCTACATACTCACATATTGTAACCTCTACCTTTGCAAATTTCTCCCTGTGCAAACGTCCCCCTTTTCCTCCTATAAGTGGCTAGCATTAACCACCTCAAAAAAAAATCTGCAATACACCAAAATTAACTCTCTTCTTTGGTCTGATGTCCTTCAACTTCTTGTCACACCCAAATCCATTCATCTCCCTAGCAAGAAAATAATAAATTACAAGGTAAATGAGGAATAATTCAAAACATTGTTTTGAATTTATTATTACTCTTCAATTTCAATACTATGTGCTAGATAAATAAAATAAAAATAAATGAATTGCAATTTAATTAAATTCCTTCATCTTCTTCCTAGAAAGCAATTGTAATTAATTTATAAATGAATAGAAGAAGAATTAAAATTCAAGTTCTCCACTTTTTGCCTATTTCCTGATTGTCTGTGGATAAAATTACACCAACACCAAAAATAAAATAAATGACCAAAATGAAATATATATATATATATAAGTTTTTGGTGATGAGAATTGCTCTACACTTGGGATTCTCATGCATCAGACACACCGGGTAAGAAAAATTTTGTGAGCTTGGGCTCATAAAATGGAGTTGAGTAGTAGGAATACTCTCCCAAGTCGTGAACAACTTGTGGCACACTCCAATGCTATGTCAAGCTCCTGCAAGAATTTTTTTTCTCCTTTTCAAGCACTTGGCTAGAACATTTTCCATATTCTTCCACCAACAGCTATGCTCTGCACTCCTCTTTCTTAATGTGGAATTTTCTTCACCATAATCTGACCTCCTCCACCAATTGCAACTCTCACTCTTCTCTAATCTTGTGGGATTCAACCCACCATAGACCGACCACCTCCACCAAATTTAATTATCATCTTCCTCCTTTTTGGGAATTAACCCACTACAATCTATCCTCCTCCTCCAAGAACATTCTCTACAATGTTCATTCATCTCTAAATCTGCACACATATCAATATCAAAATTATAGAAATTAAAGGTTTTCATCAACTAGATTTCTCCACTTGAATTTTTCTCTTTAACCTCTCCTCTTGCCTTATCAACATGATGGATTTTCTTAGGCTGCAACTCAACCCAAAACATCTCCACACTTTCTACTTCTTTAAACTCAAATGAATACAAATTAATATATTCTTCACAATTACAAAGACCAATATTTACCTCTACTACTGCATTTTTTTCTCTTTTATGTTTTGATGCAACATTTTCACTTCCACCATTCATAACCTCCATCATCTTCATTTCCTCCAAAGGACTCACCTCTATTTCAACCTTTTTCTCTTCTTCGAGATTAATAACTTCATCCTGCTTCTCATTCACTGTTGCAACTTTTGTGTTGCTCTCTTTTTGCATGCCTCCAACAAGGCACACTCTTTCCACTTCACTCTCTCTTTTTCATCCTTTTGCACAAGGATCTATTCAATTCTTACTACTGCAACTGGTTCCATACTTTTATCTTCCACACTTATGCGGGTTGTTCCCACATGTTCACTTCTCCATAAACCCTTTATGAAAGAGCTACAATGTTGTCCCTTATTTTTCCCACCCTTGATCCAAGGGATATTTTCACTAAAAATTGAAATGTCTCCAATACTCCAGATTTTAGCACCATCAGAAAGAGCTCGATGTCTTGATTCTAGCACAACTTGAACAGAGCAAAAATGAGTTTTTTTGCTCAAGTTATGGTCAGTCAAACTTTGGGTCAAACTGCCATCAGGGGTCATCCAGGAAGTGAAAAAAATGATTGTCTTAGAAATCAATGGAAGCAATGTCAAGTCGAAGAGCTCGTCGAGATGATTCCAAAAACATTCGTTTCGTTGAAATCGGATGTCGTATACTCAAGATATTGGCAGTCAAAGTTCGATTGACTTTGTGGTAGAATTGGTGACGTCATTAGTTAGTCTGTACTATATGGAATCCAAGTGGAAAAATCTAGGCATGGCATGTGGAAGTTGACTCAGAATGTATGGACCAATCACCAGTTGACGCGTGTCCCATCCGTACTCCAACGTGGCGTCTGAGTTGGCAAACCAATCATCGGCATCGACAGCGTACACATTGGCAGCTTCAGAAAATAGATCAATTGGAGGTGGGGAAATTAATTAGGAAGAGGTAGAGGCGGGGAAGGAATTTCAAGGATCCTTGCTGTTGTAGTGATTTGGAGTCATATGGGTCGTAGCAGGCAGTGTTCTTAATATAAGTAATTCAAAACTTTTGAAACATGTCTTTAAAACAGCAGCGCCATCCTTCTGCTCTAGGTTTGAAGACTGATCCAGGGATGCCATCTTCACATGCGCAGAACATGGGGTATCTTACTTTGTATGCCGCTTTATCTTGTAAGTATTCCACAAAGCTCATATTTACATATAGAGTTCATTTAGTTGGTAATGATTTTATACGTTCTAGCCATGAAAGATTTAATTCTTTTCCTGGAGATAATGATTTCATTAGATTAGAAAACGAGGGTAGTTTCAAGTTCGGTGTTTATTTGCCTTTGTTTCTTTCTCTGTTGTAGCATAAGTGTTGTTTCTGTTATCATTGGGAAAGACTTTGGAGTTCGTTTCATGTCTATCAATTGTATTTGCTTGAATGGTTCTAAAGCCATTTTATTTTATGTTATTCCTTTCTATCCTGCGACCATTGCATTCCATGAGATTACATTTCTTAGAGACATTTTATCAAACAGTTCACGTGCCTCCTATGCTGTTCATCTTGCATACCTGCCTGCTGATTAATGCCATAGAATTCAACTTTACACCTGGCTCCTCCTGCTCTGAAGTCACGTATTTGCACCTCGCCTTTCTCCTTCTTTGCCGTTGTATGGATAACGTTTGAGATTTGATAATAATGCAAGTTGATGGCAATATTTCCAAATTCCAATATTCACTTTCTAAAATACTTGGCAACTTGTCACTTAGCGTTGAGGATTTGAATAGAATCAAATGTTATCTGCAATGTCTTCTCACATTTTTTTGCAACCGTAACCATCTCAAACTTGATGGAAGCTTGGTGCGTGTGTCTTCTCTGATGCCGTCAATGAGCAGATTGTTCAAGTGAAGAAATTGAGGACCAATGAGCAGATTATTTAATTCTCTTGGTCTACGCAATGTTTCAAGCCTTTGCCAATTACCTCCGTTCAGTCGAAGCTGAGAGAAATTGATGTTATTGGATTCAGCGTTTAGATGAGCTTCTTCACATAGTCTGGTAATCTAAATTTATTTAATCTCCCTGATACCTTTGGCCACCTATCACCGCTGTAGCATTTATACTTAGGAGAGTGTACAGATTTAAATAACCTCCCTGAAACCATTGGCAACCTATCTTAGCTGCATATCCTAGATTTTCAAAGATGTAGTAAATTAAATTAACTTTCTGATTTCTTTGGCAGTTTGTCACAGCCGCGCGCTTGAACATGTAGGAAGTTTAAAGTTTTAAATCACGTGCTTGATTCTCCTGTTAATCTATGGCAGCTGTAACATTTGGAATTTGATAAAAAATGCAAGTAGACAGTGATATTTCCAATTTACAATCTTCTCTTTCTGTTATACTCGTCATCCTGTCACAGTTTCAGCATTTAGAGTTGAGGCATTGTACAAAATTAAATAGTTCCCCTGAAATCATTGACCACCTTTCATAGTTGTAACTTTAGACTAGCAAAGGTGTAGTAAACTTATTAACCTCTCTGGTTTCATAGTTAATCTGTCAGTGGTGCATTTGGTCATGGTAGGGTGTATAGATTTATGCAATCTCTCTGATCTCATTTTCATCTAGTCTCAGTTGTAGCATTTAATATTTTGGACTGATAGTGATGGCCTCTCTCTGGTTTATATTTCTTATATCGTATTTAGCTCGCTGTATGTTTTAAAATTTTACTTATTTATTCTCTGTACCTCATGGGTTGATAGGCTCGTTAATCTATCTTTGGTAAACAAATCCCTAGATTGAGAATCATGAATTATGCGAATAGAGAAATAAATAAAGATGTATATTTATGTGTGCTATATAGAGATATATGTAATTTTGGTATATAAATATTATGATTCAAGAAAGAAGACCTTTTTGTCTTGTATTCATTCGAGAATATAGTTAGTGAATTTGGAAATAATAAATAAATAAAACGAAGAGTAGTTTCATTGATTTAGATCAGAAAAAGGGGATGCGAAAAATAATGTATATTTGGAAAAGTGTATGTTGCAATCGATAGAATAGAATTGTTGACCGAGTTCCTTTTTAGCATCTTAAGTTTTGTAAGAAAAGATAATATTAGTAATAAGGTATTGATTAATTCAATTGTTGAATAGGTAGTTATTGCTAGTAAGTTATAGGATGTTAAATTAGATGATTATGGAAAATAATGAAATTGAAATATTAAGTCAATTAGAAGAATTAATTTGAAATAGGAAGAAAGTATAATGTCATAAACATATTCTTTTATTATGATTGGCTACTAGATACTCTTGGCAAATAGGTAATGGAATCTTTTATATTTATTTCTGAGATCTAGGAATTGTTATGCGAAATGAACATTTTTGTATAAATATTCATTCATGTAATTGTGTGGCGTGAATATTAGTGTGATTGTTTTATAATTATAAGTTTATGCAGTAGATAGGGATATGTTGAAGATATGAAAAATTCTTGGTTAGCATAGTGTTATTTTGGTAATAAGGAGAATTGATAGTTGTAAGAGTTGATTGTGTATAATTGGATAATTGTAGGGTTTATGTAAAATAGATGATTTTCTAAATGAAGACTATTCCTTATTCCCTTTCTCGTAAATTCTCTATAAGGATGCTTACTTGATTCATGGTTGATTTGATGGTTTGAGCCAATTGCTTTGTATCAAGTTGATTTTGTATTTTATTTTATTTTATTTGAGTTTTGTTTAAGGAGGGAGCTCTTTTGTGTCATAAGGTTGTGATTAGATTTTTGGTCCTTGCGGAAGGATAGAAAGTGTTTGTTGGTTATTGTTGTTCATTAAGTGTATCCCCGTGTTTAATGGTTGTTATGATGAATTTATTTCGATGTATCTCTTGAGTTGTTTGGTTTTCATAGGTGATTTTATTTACTGAGTTCACATTTGATCAATGAATGAGCTTGATGGATCCTTATTATTTTGGTCGCCCGCTTGAGTCCTTTTTGGGTTTTTCGTATGATAAGTTTTTGTGTTGAAACTGTATTGCTTCATTTTATCCCCTGTTTGTGGGTTTTCATTCTTTTGGCTTCCAGAGGCTTGAGATGATTGTCAGTTGATGTTCTCTCTTTATGTACTCTTGGCATGGCAAGATATTGGTATCATTATTTTGAAAAGGGTTGTACGAGACTTTGTTGAGACTCTGTTTTTGTACTTGTTAGCGAGATGGGTAATGCCTCGCATGCTTCTATGATGTGATTCTTTGTTCTAATTATGATGGTACAACCCTTAATTGTTCTTGGTTCCTTGGTTTTTATGTTGTTGGGTCTCTAGGGAGAGTGGCTCCTCGTGGGGGCCGGCGCCCCGCGTAAGGGGAAGAGCATAGGAGAACCCATGAGTGAGTTGGTAATCAAGTGAAAACCTAATAATTAACTTAGGAGGGTTGGATAGTAATATCATTACAAGATTAAAAAAAAAATGGATGCCTCGTCTTCATTAGTGCTTCTGCAGACTAATGGAAGGCTGAGAAGGCCGTGGTTGGCAAGGTCGTAACCTTGTCCTCATGAGAGGTTATCGGCTCCTCATGAGCTACCCTATGGTGCCGGAGCCTCAAGTAGGAGGAAGGGCTAGGAGATCCATAGATGGGGGCCGGCGCCTCAGTTTGGAGGAAGGGCCAGGAGAACCCATGTGGGCTATGCGATGACACTCTCCCCTAGTCGCCCATGTGTTTTACTTTATTGTGTTCCTCTGGAAGTAGGTTGTGGGAGTTGGTATAGATTGTTGATTTTTGGATTTATCTTGATTAATGATTTTGCCTTGATACATCTTTGGTGTACTTTGAGGATTTGTATGATCTCATTGACTTATGACCTTGTACTCTTTTGATACTGTGATATATTGTAAATTGGAAATGTATTATGTTTATCAATTTAGTTTGGTCGGAAGTGTTTCATGATCATCCTTTGGTTACTTATTTTTTTGGTCATTGCTTTGATTTACGTGATGGGATTTGTGATCTAAATTCATTATGTTCACTCTTGGATGTTGTTGCAATTCTTGAAGTTTATGATACTTTTGTATATTGTGAGTCTTGTGATTCCGTGTTGGGATGTTCTTGGTTGAGGACTCTTCTTGTTAGCTCCTAGCACGGGGGGTGGGTCTTCGGACTCACACGGTCAGGTGGAACGTGCTATGTACCCCATTGGGTCCCCAGTCGAGGATTGGGAGGTGCAGATTGGTGCTGTTGCAGCGACTCCAGAGTTGTACTTGTCTTGGAGCCAGTTATGATACTTTGTATTCATCTCTTCTTCTGTATCATGATTCTTGTTATATAGTTTCTGTTCATGGTTTGGAAACACTTTTGTATCATTGTACCTCTAGAACATTGTATTGTAATGTAAAATTAAACCTTATGTGGCTATTGGCAATTGTTATTCAATGTGTTAAGTTAATTATGCATACGTTGTATTTATGTATGCAAATGGTTCTTATCAATGATTTATCATGTTTGTGCTTCATTTGATAATTTTTACCTTATATCTTTGGATTTCATTCTTTATTGCTATTGTATGGATCTAAGTCACGTAATGACTCCTTGTGTACCCCAAGGGATGTATGTGTTAGTGAATCTGTTTAAATGAAATTCATGTTATGACTTAATGTGTATGTTATGTTTATTTTTTATTTTTATTTTTAAAAAATTGTGCTTATGTAATTTTCCTTTGGGGTTCGCACGGCAGGGCGTTACAACATTGGTATCAGAGCATAGGTTCATACACTGGGCACTATGTGTGCTCACTATGTAACCTTGCGCTTAGACCCATGAGTCTTGAGTTTTACTTGCTTTTTGTGATTGTTGTGGACTTGAATTTCTTCTATTAGTTGGTGTCGGGTCGATGGTACAGGAAACTGATGGGAAAGGATAGGACCCTCGGTGTAGTGCACAATGCACCGATATCCTTCCTATCAGGGATGCTCTATGGACCCTTGAGTTTTGTGTGATGTGTTTCTTGGTGATGTGTTTTATGTGTGTGAATATGTATGGTGTGCGTGGAATCTGCGATTTTGTTGTCCTTGAGAAATGAATTATGTTTTCTTGAATCTGTGAAGGTGTAAAATTTTACCCTTTTTATTGGAATTGATGTGAGATTTGATGTTGAATATTGGTTAAAAGTGGAGTTATTTGTGTTTGTGGAAAAATATAGTATTTTGAGGTTAAGATGCAACTTGAATTATTGGTACTAATGTGCAATGCTCTATGGTAGCTTTTGATTTATAGGAAATGGGCCTCAAAAAAGCATAGTGACGAAGGTAATGTAATTGTAATATGCGGGTATAGATACTTATAATATCAAGTAGTAATTAATTTTGATAGGAATTAGATTTATGGTTAGTATCCTTATACAAATATTTCCTAACTAATTAGAAGAAAATTGTTTACAAGTTACTAGAATTGTTTTGACTATTATGTGTGGTTGGTGGGAGGGACAGTGTGGTATCACTCGCTCGCGAGTGCCCTACTATGCTGGGAATTCCTCTCACGATGTATTTGTGATATATATGTATTGTGCACAACGTTTGTTGCATGTAGGATTGCAGGAATTAAGTCTCGATTCCACCTGCATTATCAAGACAGGGCGAGCATCATAAAGACCCAATGGGATTGACATGGAAAAAGAGGAACTGACAAGAAAGTTTCCCCAACCTAGTTCGTCATCTGTCCTTGTGTTTATCAAATTGGTCTAGTTGCAACCCCGTCACCACTTTTGTTTTGGCATCATTTCCGTATTTTTGGTGTGTTTAATTTTTGTTGCTTACTTGATGACGTTTAATTGATGTTTTAATTTATGGTTCTGATATGTTTTTGAGCTTTGATATTGTTGTGTTACCATGTTTATGATTGAGCTCGACTTCCAGGAGTAAGTCAATTTTTAAGGGGGGGAGGATGTAATACCCCTCCGTGTCGGTTGTTCTGGTCTTGTGTGTAAGTATATGTGCATGCTTCATTTATCACTATGTTATTTGATTGTGTGAAAAATATCAAATGTTAGTAGTCATGTTTAAATAATTAATTTAAATCATAAGTGAATCTGCGAGGTTATTTAAAATATAATTAGAAATTAAAATAATAATCCATTAAATTAAATCAAATGATTCAGATCAAATGATCAAATTAAACTAATTTGTTAAAAACACAAGTGATATTATTAGATAAATTGATTTAATAATGATAATGAACAAAATAATCTGGAAAAGAAAATAATAAAAAGGAAGGCAATTGGAAAATGGAAAGTGAATAGTTTATTAATTAAATAAATCGTGATAAGATTTTTTTGAGAAGTGTAAAAGGCAAGAGAAGCTGGAAAAAGATGGTATATGTTTTATCTTCCTTTGTCTCATCACCTTCCAGGCAAAGATTTCAATTATTGAAACTCATAAATTAGAATTGAAGGGACATCTTGAGGGGAGTTTTTTTGTTTTGGCACTATTCTATCACCACTCCGTCGGATGGATTGTCCTATAATTTTTTTATCAATCTCTCCCTTATAAAAGCAAGAAGTAAATAGATCAATTAGAGGTGGGGAAATTAATTAGGAAGAGGTAGAGGTGGGGAAGGAATTTCAAGGATCCTTGTTGTTGTAGTGATTTGGAGTCATATGGGTCGTAGCAGGCAGTGTTCTTAATATAAGTAATTCAAAACTTTTGAAACACGTCTTTAAAACAGCAGCGCCCTCCTTCTGCTCTGGGTTTGAAGGCTAATCCAGGGATGCCATCTTCACATGCGCAGAACATGGGGTATCTTACTTTGTATGCCGCTTTATCTTGTAAGTATTCCACAAAGCTCATATTTACATATAGAGTTCATTTAGTTGGTAATGATTTTATAGGTTCTAGCCATGAAAGATTTAATTCTTTTCCTTGAGATAATGATTTCATTAGATTAGAAAACGAGGGTAGTTTCAAGTTCGCTATTTATTTGCCTTTGTTTCTTTCTTTGTTGTAGCATAAGTGTTGTTTCTGTTATCATTGGGAAAGACTTTGGAGTTCATTTTCATGTCTGTCAATTGTATTTGCTTGAATGGTTCTAAAGCCATTTTATTTTATGTTATTCCTTTCTATCCTGCGACCATTGCATTCCATGAGATTACATTTCTTAGAGACATTTTATCAAATAGTTCACGTGCCTCCTATGCTGTTCATCTTGCATACCTGCCTGCTGATTAATGCCATAGAATTCGACTTTACACCTAGCTCCTCCTGCTCTGAAGTCACATATTTGCACCTCGCCTTTCTCCTTCTTTGCCGTTGTATGGATAACATTTGAGATTTGATAATAATGCAAGTAGATGGCAATATTTCCAAATTCCAATATTCACTTTCTAAAATACTTGGCAACCTGTCACTTAGCGTTGAGGCTTTGTATAGAATCAAATGTTATCCGCAATGTCTTCTCACATTTTTTTGCAACCGTAACCATCTCAAACTTGATGGAAGCTTGGTGCGTGTGTCTTCTCTGATGCCGTCAATGAGCAGATTGTTCAAGTGAAGAAATTGAGGACCAATGAGCAGATTATTTAATTCTCTTGGTCTACGCAATGTTTCAAGCCTTTGCCAATTACCTCCGTTCAGTTGAAGCTGAGAGAAATTGATGTTATTGGATTCAGCGTTTAGATGAGCTTCTTCACATAGTCTGGTAATCTAAATTTATTTAATCTCCCTGATACCTTTGGCCACCTATCACCGCTGTAGCATTTATACTTAGGAGAGTGTACAGATTTAAACAACCTCCCTGAAACCATTGGCAACCTATCTTAGCTGCATATCCTAGATTTTCAAAGATGTAGTAAATTAAATTAACTTTCTGATTTCTTTGGCAGTTTGTCACAGCCGCGCGCCTGAACATGTAGAAAGTTTAAAGTTTTAAATCACGTGCTTGATTCTCCTGTTAATCTATGGCAGCTGTAACATTTGGAATTTGATAAAAAATGAAATTAGACAGTGATATTTCCAATTTACAATCTTCTCTTTCTGTTATACTCGTCATCCTGTCACAGTTTCAGCATTTAGAGTTGAGGCGTTGTACAGAATTAAATAGTTCCCCTGAAATCATTGACCACCTTTCATAGCTGTAACTTTAGACTAGCAAAGGTGTAGTAAACTTATTAACCTCTCTGATTTCATAGTTAATCTGTCAGTGGCGCATTTGGTCATGGTAGGGTGTATAGATTTATGCAATCTCTCTGATCTCATTTTCATCTAGTCTCAGTTGTAGCATTTAATATTTTGGACTGATAGTGATGGCCTCTCTCTGGTTTATATTTCTTATATCGTATTTAGCTCGCTGTATGTTTTAAAATTTTACTTATTTATTCTCTGTACCTCATGGGTTGATAGGCTTGTTAATCTATCTTTGGTAAACAAATCCTTAGATTGAGAATCAGGAAATATGGGAATAGAGAAATAAATAAAGATGTATATTTATGTGTGCTATATAGAGATATATGTAATTTTGGTATATAAATATTATGATTCAAGAAAGAAGACCTTTTTGTCTTGTATTCATTCGAGAATATAGTTAGTGAATTTGGAAATAATAAATAAATAAAACGAAGAGTAGTTTCATTGATTTAGATCAGAAAAAGGGGATGCGAAAAATAATGTATATTTGGAAAAGTGTATGTTGCAATCGATAGAATAGAATTGTTGACCGAGTTCCTTTTTAGCATCTTAAGTTTTGTAAGAAAAGATAATATTAGTAATAAGGTATTGATTAATTCAATTGTTGAATAGGTAGTTATTGCTAGTAAGTTATAGGATGTTAAATTAGATGATTATGGAAAATAATGAAATTGAAATATTAAGTCAATTAGAAGAATTAATTTGAAATAGGAAGAAAGTATAATGTCATAAACATATTCTTTTATTATGATTGGCTACTAGATACTCTTGGCAAATAGGTAATGGAATCTTTTATATTTATTTCTGAGACCTAGGAATTGTTATGCGAAATGAACATTTTTGTATAAATATTCATTCATGTAATTGTGTGGCGTGAATATTAGTGTGATTGTTTTATAATTATAAGTTTATGCAGTAGATAGGGATATGTTGAAGATATGAAAAATTCTTGGTTAGCATAGTGTTATTTTGGTAATAAGGAGAATTGATAGTTGTAAGAGTTGATTGTGTATAATTGGATAATTGTAGGGTTTATGTAAAATAGATGATTTTCTAAATGAAGACTATTCCTTATTCCCTTTCTCGTAAATTCTCTATAAGGATGCTTACTTGATTCATGGTTGATTTGATGGTTTGAGCCAATTGCTTTGTATCAAGTTGATTTTGTATTTTATTTTATTTTATTTGAGTTTTTTTTGAGGGAGCTCTTTTGTGTCATAAGGTTGTGATTAGATTTTTGGTCCTTGCGGAAGGATAGAAAGTGTTTGTTGGTTATTGTTGTTCATTAAGTGTATCCCCGTGTTTAATGGTTGTTATGATGAATTTATTTCGATGTATCCCTTGAGTTGTTTGGTTTTCATAGGTGATTTTATTTACTGAGTTCACATTTGATCAATGAATGAGCTTGATGGATCCTTATTATTTTGGTCACCCGCTTGAGTCCTTTTTGGGTTGAGGAGACTTTCGTATGATAAGTTTTTTTGTGTTGAAACTGTATTGCTTCATTTTATCCCCTGTTTGTGGGTTTTCATTCTTTTGGCTTCTAGAGGCTTGAGATGATTGTCAGTTGATGTTCTCTCTTTATGTACTCTTGGCATGGCAAGATATTGGTATCATTTTTTTGAAAAGGGTTGTACGAGACTTTGTTGAGACTCTGTTTTTGTACTTGTTAGCGAGATGGGTAATGCCTCGCATGCTTCTATGATGTGATTCTTTGTTCTAATTATGATGGTACAACCCTTAATTGTTCTTGGTTCCTTGGTTTTTATGTTGTTGGGTCTCTAGGGAGAGTGGCTCCTCGTGGAGGCCGGCGCCCCGCGTAAGGGGAAGAGCATAGGAGAACCCATGAGTGAGTTGGTAATCAAGTGAAAACCTAATAATTAACTTAGGAGGGTTGGATAGTAATATCATTACAAGATTAAAAAAAATGGATGCCTCGTCTTCATTAGTGCTTCCGCAGACTAATGGAAGGCTGAGAAGGCCGTGGTTGGCAAGGTCGTGATCTCGTCTTCACGAGAGGTCTACGGCTCCGCATGAGCTACCCTATGGTGCCGGCGCCTCCAGTTGGGAGGAAGAGCACAGGAGATCCATAGATGGGGGCCGGCGCCTCAGTTTGGGAGGAAGGGCCAGGAGAACCCATGTGGGCTATGCGATGACACTCTCCCCTAGTCGCCCATGTGTTTTACTTTATTGTGTTCCTCTGGAAGTAGGTTGTGGGAGTTGGTATAGATTGTTGATTTTTGGATTTATCTTGATTAATGATTTTGCCTTGATACATCTTTGGTGTACTTTGAGGATTTGTATGATCTCATTGACTTATGACCTTGTACTCTTTTGATACTGTGATATATTGTAAATTGGAAATGTATTATGTTTATCAATTTAGTTTGGTCGGAAGTGTTTCATGATCATCCTTTGGTTACTTATTTTTTTGGTCATTGCTTTGATTTACGTGATGGGATTTGTGATCTAAATTCATTATGTTCACTCTTGGATGTTGTTGCAATTCTTGAAGTTTATGATACTTTTGTATATTGTGAGTCTTGTGATTCCGTGTTGGGATGTTCTTGGTTGAGGACTCTTCTTGTTAGCTCCTAGCACGGGGGGTGGGTCTTCGGACTCACACGGTCGGGTGGAACGTGCTATGTACCCCATTGGGTCCCCAGTCGAGGATTGAGAGGTGCGGATTGGTGCTGTTGCAGCGACTCCAGAGTTGTACTTGTCTTGGAGCCAGTTATGATACTTTGTATTCATCTCTTCTTCTGTATCATGATTCTTGTTATATAGTTTATGTTCATGGTTTGGAAACACTTTTGTATCATTGTACCTCTAGAACATTGTATTGTAATGTAACGTTAAACCTTATGTGGCTATTGGCAATTGTTATTCAATGTGTTAAGTTAATTATGCATACGTTGTATTTATGTACGCAAATGGTTCTTATCAATGATTTATCATGTTTGTGCTTCATTTGATAATTTTTACCTTATATCTTTGGATTTCATTCTTTATTGCTATTGTATGGATCTAAGTCACGTAATGACTCCTTGTGTACCCCAAGGGATGTATGTGTTAGTGAATCTGTTTAAATGAAATTCATGTTATGACTTAATGTGTATGTTATGTTTATTTTTTAAAAAAAATTGTGCTTATGTAATTTTCCTTTGGGGTTCGCACGGCGGGGCGTTACAACATTGGTATCAGAGCATAGGTTCATACACTGGGCACTATGTGTGCTCACTATGTAACCTTGCGCTTAGACCCATGAGTCTTGAGTTTTACTTGCTTTTTGTGATTGTTGTGGACTTGAATTTCTTCTATTAGTTGGTGTCGGGTCGATGGTACAGGAAACTGATGGGAAAGGATAGGACCCTCGGTGTAGTGCGCAATGCACCGATATCCTTCCTGTCAGGGATGCTCTATGGACCCTTGAGTTTTGTGTGATGTGTTTCTTGGTGATGTGTTTTATGTGTGTGAATATGTATGGTGTGCGTGGAATCTGCGATTTTGTTGTCCTTGAGCAATGAATTATGTTTTCTTGAATCTGTGAAGGTGTAAAATTTTACCCTTTTTATTGGAATTGATGTGAGATTTGATGTTGAATATTGGTTAAAAGTGGAGTTATTTGTGTTTGTGGCAAAATATAGTATTTTGAGGTTAAGATGCAACTTGAATTATTGGTACTAATGTGCAATGCTCTATGGTAGCTTTTGATTTACAAGAAATGGGCCTCAGAAAAGCATAGTGACGAAGGTAATGTAATTGTAATATGCGGGTATAGATACTTATAATATCAAGTAGTAATTAATTTTGATAGGAATTAGATTTATGGTTAGTATCCTTATACAAATATTTCCTAACTAATTAGAAGAAAATTGTTTACAAGTTACTAGAATTGTTTTGACTATTATGTGTGGTTGGTGGGAGGGACAGTGTGGTATCACTCGCTCGCGAGTGCCCTACTATGCTGGGAATTCCTCTCACGATGTATTTGTGATATATATGTATTGTGCACAACGTTTGTTGCATGCAGGATTGCAGGAATTAAGTCTCGATTCCACCTGCATTGTCAGGACAGGGCGAGCATCATAAAGACCCAATGGGATTGACGTGGAAAAAGAGGAACTGACAAGAAAGTTTCCCCAACCTAGTTCGTCATCTGTCCTTGTGTTTATCAAATTGGTCTGGTTGCAACCCCGTCACCACTTTTGTTTTGGCATCATTTCCGTATTTTTGGTGTGTTTAATTTTTGTTGCTTACTTGATGACGTTTAATTGATGTTTTAATTTATGGTGCTGATATGTTTTTGAGCTTTGATATTGTTGTGTTACCATGTTTATGATTGAGCTCGACTTCCAGAAGTAAGTCAATTTTTAAGGGGGGGAGGATGTAATACCCCTCCGTGTCGGTTGTTCTGGTCTTGTGTGTAAGTATATGTGCATGCTTCATTTATCACTATGTTATTTGATTGTGTGAAAAATATCAAATATTAGTAGTCATGTTTAAATAATTAATTTAAATCATAAGTGAATCTGCGAGGTTATTTAAAATATAATTAGAAATTAAAATAATAATCCATTAAATTAAATCAAATGATTCAGATCAAATGATCAAATTAAACTAATTTGTTAAAAACACAAGTGATATTATTAGATAAATTGATTTAATAATGATAATGAACAAAATAATCTGGAAAAGAAAATAATAAAAAGGAAGGCAATTGGAAAATGGAAAGTGAATAGTTTATTAATTAAATAAATCGTGATAAGATTTTTTTGAGAAGTGTAAAAGGCAAGAGAAGCTGGAAAAAGATGGTATATGTTTTATCTTCCTTTGTCTCATCACCTTCCAGGCAAAGATTTCAATTATTGAAACTCATAAATTAGAATTGAAGGGACATCTTGAGGGGAGTTTTTTTGTTCTGGCACTATTCTATCACCACTCCGTCGGATGGATTGTCCTATAATTTTTTATCAATCTCTCCCTTATAAAAGCAAGAAGTAAATAGATCAATTGGAGGTGGGGAAATTAATTAGGAAGAGGTAGAGGCGGGGAAGGAATTTCAGGGATCCTTGCTGTTGTAGTGATTTGGAGTCATATGGGTCGTAGCAGGCAGTGTTCTTAATATAATTAATTCAAAACTTTTGAAACACATCTTTAAAACAGCAGTGCCCTCCTTCTGCTCTGGGTTTGAAGGCTGATCCAGGGATGCCATCTTCACATGCGCAGAACATGGGGTATCTTACTTTGTATGCTGCTTTATCTTGTAAGTATTCCACAAAGCTCATATTTACATATAGAGTTCATTTAGTTGGTAATGATTTTATAGGTTCTAGCCATGAAAGATTTAATTCTTTTCCTTGAGATAATGATTTCATTAGATTAGAAAACGAGGGTAGTTTCAAGTTCGCTATTTATTTGCCTTTGTTTCTTTCTCTGTTGTAGCATAAGTGTTGTTTCTGTTATCATTGGGAAAGACTTTGGAGTTCGTTTTCATGTCTGTCAATTGTATTTGCTTGAATGGTTCTAAAGCCATTTTATTTTATGTTATTCCTTTCTATCCTGCGACCATTGCATTCCATGAGATTACATTTCTTAGAGACATTTTATCAAACAGTTCACGTGCCTCCTATGCTGTTCATCTTGCATACCTGCCTACTGATTAATGCCATAGAATTCGACTTTACACCTAGCTCCTCCTGCTCTGAAGTCACATATTTGCACCTCGCCTTTCTCCTTATTTTCCGTTGTATGGATAACATTTGAGATTTGATAATAATGCAAGTAGATGGCAATATTTCCAAATTCCAATATTCACTTTCTAAAATACTTGGCAACCTGTCACTTAGCATTGAGGCTTTGTATAGAATCAAATGTTATCCGCAATGTCTTCTCACATTTTTTTGCAACCGTAACCATCTCAAACTTGATGGAAGCTTGGTGCGTGTGTCTTCTCTGATGCCGTCAATGAGCAGATTGTTCAAGTGAAGAAATTGAGGACCAATGAGCAGATTATTTAATTCTCTTGGTCTGCACAATGTTTCAAGCCTTTTCCAATTACCTCTGTTCAGTCGAAGCTGAGAGAAATTGATGTTATTGGATTCAGCGTTTAGATGAGCTTCTTCACATAGTCTGGTAATCTAAATTTATTTAATCTCCCTGATACCTTTGGCCACCTATCACCGCTGCAGCATTTATACTTAGGAGAGTGTACAGATTTAAATAACCTCCCTGAAACCATTGGCAACCTATCTTAGCTGCATATCCTAGATTTTCAAAGATGTAGTAAATTAAATTAACTTTCTGATTTCTTTGGCAGTTTGTCACAGCCGCGCGCCTGAACATGTAGGAAGTTTAAAGTTTTAAATCACGTGCTTGATTCTCCTGTTAATCTATGGCAGCTGTAACATTTGGAATTTGATAAAAAATGCAAGTAGACAGTGATATTTCCAATTTACAATCTTCTCTTTCTGTTATACTCGTCATCCTCTCACAGTTTCAACATTTAGAGTTGAGGCATTATACAGAATTAAATAGTTCCCCTGAAATCATTGACCACCTTTCATAGCTGTAACTTTAGACTAGCAAAGGTGTAGTAAACTTATTAACCTCTCTGGTTTCATAGTTAATCTGTCAGTGGCGCATTTGGTCATGGTAGGGTGTATAGATTTATGCAATCTCTCTGATCTCATTTTCATCTAGTCTCAGTTGTAGCATTTAATATTTTGGACTGATAGTGATGGCCTCTCTCTGGTTTATATTTCTTATATCGTATTTAGCTCGCTGTATGTTTTAAAATTTTACTTATTTATTCTCTGTACCTCATGGGTTGATAGGCTTGTTAATCTATCTTTGGTAAACAAATCCTTAGATTGAGAATCAGGAATTATGGGAATAGAGAAATAAATAAAGATGTATATTTATGTGTGCTATATAGAGATATATGTAATTTTGGTATATAAATATTATGATTCAAGAAAGAAGACCTTTTTGTCTTGTATTCATTAGAGAATATAGTTAGTGAATTTGGAAATAATAAATAAATAAAACGAAGAGTAGTTTCATTGATTTAGATCAGAAAAAGGGGATGCGAAAAATAATGTATATTTGGAAAAGTGTATGTTGCAATCGATAGAATAGAATTGTTGACCGAGTTCCTTTTTAGCATCTTAAGTTTTGTAAGAAAAGATAATATTAGTAATAAGGTATTGATTAATTCAATTGTTGAATAGGTAGTTATTGCTAGTAAGTTATAGGATGTTAAATTAGATGATTATGGAAAATAATGAAATTGAAATATTAAGTCAATTAGAAGAATTAATTTGAAATAGGAAGAAAGTATAATGTCATAAACATATTCTTTTATTATGATTGGCTACTAGATACTCTTGGCAAATAGGTAATGGAATCTTTTATATTTATTTCTGAGACCTAGGAATTGTTATGCGAAATGAACATTTTTGTATAAATATTCATTCATGTAATTGTGTGGCGTGAATATTAGTGTGATTGCTTTATAATTATAAGTTTATGCAGTAGATAGGGATATGTTGAAGATATGAAAAATTCTTGGTTAGCATAGTGTTATTTTGGTAATAAGGAGAATTGATAGTTGTAAGAGTTGATTGTGTATAATTGGATAATTGTAGGGTTTATGTAAAATAGATGATTTTCTAAATGAAGACTATTCCTTATTCCCTTTCTCGTAAATTCTCTATAAGGATGCTTACTTGTTTCATGGTTGATTTGATGGTTTGAGCCAATTGCTTTGTATCAAGTTGATTTTGTATTTTATTTTATTTTATTTGAGTTTTGTTTAAGGAGGGAGCTCTTTTGTGTCATAAGGTTGTGATTAGATTTTTGGTCCTTGCGGAAGGATAGAAAGTGTTTGTTGGTTATTGTTGTTCATTAAGTGTACCCCGTGTTTAATGGTTGTTATGATGAATTTATTTTGATGTATCTCTTGAGTTGTTTGGTTTTCATAGGTGATTTTATTTACTGAGTTCACATTTGATCAATGAATGAGCTTGATGGATCCTTATTATTTTGGTAGCCCGCTTGAGTCCTTTTTGGGTTGAGGAGACTTCCATATGATAAGTTTTTTTGTGTTGAAACTGTATTGCTTCATTTTATCCCCTGTTTGTGGGTTTTCATTCTTTTGGCTTCCAGAGGCTTGAGATGATTGTCAGTTGATGTTCTCTCTTTATGTACTCTTGGCATGGCAAGATATTGGTATCATTTTTTTGAAAAGGGTTGTACGAGACTTTGTTGAGACTCTATTTTTGTACTTGTTAGCGAGATGGGTAATGCGTCGCATGCTTCTATGATGTGATTCTTTGTTCTAATTATGATGGTACAACCCTTAATTGTTCTTGGTTCCTTGGTTTTTATGTTGTTGGGTCTCTAGGGAGAGTGGCTCCTCGTGGGGGTCGGCGCCCCACGTAAGGGGAAGAGCATAGGAGAACCCACGAGTGAGTTGGTAATCAAGTGAAAACCTAATAATTACCTTAGAAGGGTTGGATAGTAATATCATTACAAGATTAAAAAAAAATGGATGCCTCGTCTTCATTAGTGCTTCTGCAGACTAATGGAAGGTTGAGAAGGCCGTGGTTGGCAAGGTCGTAACCATGTCCTCATGAGAGGTTATAGGCTCCGCATGAGCTACCCTATGGTGCCGGCGCCTTAGGTAGGAGGAAGGGCCAGGAGATCCATAGATGGGGGCCGACGCCTCAGTTTGGAGGAAGGGCCAAGAGAACCCATGTGGGCTATGCGATGACACTCTCCCCTAGTCGCCCATGTGTTTTACTTTATTGTGTTCCTCTAGAAGTAGGTTGTGGGAGTTGGTATAGATTGTTGATTTTTGGATTTATCTTGATTAATGATTTTTCCTTGATACATCTTTGGTGTACTTTGAGGATTTGTATGATCTCATTGACTTATGACCTTGTACTCTTTTGATACTGTGATATATTGTAAATTGGAAATGTATTATGTTTATCAATTTAGTTTGGTCGGAAGTGTTTCATGATCATCCTTTGGTTACTTATTTTTTTGGTCATTGCTTTGATTTACGTGATGGGATTTGTGATCTAAATTCATTATGTTCACTCTTGGATGTTGTTGCAATTCTTGAAGTTTATGATACTTTTGTATATTGTGAGTCTTGTGATTCCGTGTTGGGATGTTCTTGGTTGAGGACTCTTCTTGTTAGCTCCTAGCACGGGGGGTGGGTCTTCGGACTCACACGATCGGGTGGAACGTGCTATGTACCCCATTGGGTCCCTAGTCGAGGATTGGGAGGTGCGGATTGGTGCTTTTGCAACGACTCCAGAGTTGTACTTGTCTTGGAGCCAGTTATGATACTTTGTAGTCATCTCTTCTTCTGTATCATGATTCTTGTTATATAGTTTCTGTTCATGGTTTGGAAACACTTTTGTATCATTGTACCTCTAGAACATTGTATTGTAATGTAACGTTAAACCTTATGTGGCTATTGGAAATTGTTATTCAATGTGTTAAGTTAATTATGCATACGTTGTATTTATATACGCAAATGGTTCTTATCAATGATTTATCATGTTTGTGCTTCATTTGATAATTTTTACCTTATATCTTTGGATTTCATTCTTTATTGCTATTGTATGGATCTAAGTCACGTAATGACTCCTCATGTACCCCAAGGGATGTATGTGTTAGTGAATCTATTTAAATGAAATTCATGTTATGACTTAATGTGTATGTTATGTTTATTTAAAAAAAAAAAAAAAAAAAATTGTGCTGTAATTATTATGTAATTGTCCTTTGGGGTTCCCACGGCGGGGCGTTACACATTAATTTAATAAATTCCCCTAAATTGTGAAAACAATAATCCTTTTAAAAGGATTAGTGGTAACTTATGAAAATAGTTAAAGCCCGAATAAGGAATAAGAATGGCTAGAATAATATTGTTAAAGATTATAAGAGTTTAATCATAGATTTTTATATGTAAATGGGGGATTTCTTTGTAAAAATGGAGAGATAAGGTAGATTTTGGAAATCAATTAGTTTTTCACCAATTTGGGAATATTTGTGGTATAAAAAGGTGTAGAAGGGAGGTTGAAAGGCTAAGAGTTTTTAGTTAAGTGGTGAAGTAGAGAAACAGGTAATACGAAAGAGAGATTCTAAGGAGTTCTTGAGCCATTTTTGTACGTTGGAGTTTTGACATGCTGCCGAAGTGCTAGAAGAAATGGTCTTGGTGAAATTGTAATTTCTATTTTGGAGATTAATTGGATCGGTCTCACTCTATTGTAGTGAACCTGGAGATGTAGTCACGTTTGTGGTGAACTCCATTATCATATCGTTTGCACTCTCTCTTCTTCTCTCTCAATTTTGTTTTTTCACCTTAAGTTTTTAATGCATAATTTCAATAATGTATGCATGAATTGTATTTCCATTAAGTTGTCATAATTAAGCATTCAAATAAGCAATTAGTCTAGATCCTAATCAAATCAAGTTGGTATTAGAGCTTTTGGAGACTATTATTGCAGTTGGTTTTGAATGCTAACAAGATCTAGGATTCAGAAGGGCAAAGGAAAGCTTGAGGAATATAATCTTGAGATTTGGAAACGAAGAACTTTTTTGAAAATGTCTATGTCTGGAATGGAGGTACCCAAGGAACTCAGTGAGAAGGAGTTTCAAAGAGCTTTCTGGCAGATGAGAGCTACATTGGAGATGCTACTCAAAGAAAGGGAAGAACACATGAAATGTGAAGAAGATCATGGGGACAGTAAAAGCAAGAAGAAGCAACCAGAAGGTGGTGATGAACCCCCAAAATCTCCTCCTTCTTCTCCTCCTCCTTCTACACATTTTCTTTTTGGTGATCCTTTTAAGGGTGTAAATAAGCCTTAGATTAAATTGGATGTAAAATTTGAACTACCTAAGTATTGTGGTGAATTAGATGCTAAAAAACTAGATGACTAGATTCAACAAGTAGAAGTCTATTGTAGAGTCCAAAACCTCTTTGATGATGCTTCTAGGATCCAGTTAGCCACTCTTTGGTGTGGAGGTTCAGCTCTCACCTAGTGGGAGAGTAGGACTAGAGCAGAAATTTCACAGCATGGTAGAGTCAATTTATCTTGGTTAGAATTTATTAATGCTCTTAAAAAGAAATTATATCCCTTAGGTCACATGCAACAATTAATGATGAATTGGAAAGTGTTTAAACAAGGGAAAGGTCAAACTGTCCAAGAGTACACCCATGAATTCAAAAAGGCTATTGCATTAAATGTACCTTTGTATACCCAAGATACTTTGTTAAAGTACATAGGAGGTCTTCACTCATATCTCATACATTCCATTTTGGTATTGAACCCTTGTAATTTGGATGAAGTGTTTGTTTAAGCTACACACTAAGAGTCAAGGGGAAAGGGTTCTTTCATTAATAATGATAACTCTGTAAAGAAATCTTCTAAGAATGCAGAGATAGGGAAAGGAAAGAAGACAACTATAGTCAAGAAGGATGACAAGATTTCTTGCTCTCATTGTGATAAGAAGGGTCACGATGAAGATCATTGTTGGAAGTTGCATCCCAAATTGAAGCCTAAGTGGGCTCAGAGACAGAATCAAAAACATAAAGGTAAGGAGAAAGCCACAAATGTTGTTATGGATCTTGGTTATGAATCTGATGGTGAAACTAAGATAACAACTATGGGTTTGAAAGGTAAAGATCCTATTTCTAGTGTTTCCTTTGATAGTTGTTCTTCTACCTCTAAAGTGAATGATGTCTCTGAAGATAAGAAAAGGAATGAGTTTTTTCATTTAAGGGTTGTTGCTAAGAACATTAAAATTGATGCACTCATAGATAGTGGTTCTCAAGTTAACTTAATTTATGAAGATGTTGTAAGAAACTTGGGATTGAAAACTGCACTGCATAAGAAACCTTATCCACTAGGCTGGATTTGCGAGAATGATAAATTGCAAGTAACAAGACAATGCACTTTGAGATTCACAATCACTAGTAATTTTGTGGATGAAGTACAATTTGATGTGGTTCCACTAGATATTTGTGGGATAGTGTTGGGTGGCCCTTATCTTTATGATCGGAAAGCTATTTTCTATAGGGAAAAGAATCATTATCATTTGTTTAAAGATGGCATTCAATATATTGTACATTCTCATAGGATTAAGACCGGTCATTCTTTTACAAACACAAGGAAATTAAAGAGGGTGATTAATGCAAGTAAAGATTTAACTCTTATGTCTGTCAACACAGGTGGTTCTAGACAGGAACTTGGAGTAGCTAACCAGGGTCAGATGTCGCAAGATGCACCCACAATACAACATGAGGGAATGATGATTGAAAGCATTAATGGTCCCCTGGATAAAAATGTTTCTCATGTGAAAGATTGATATGTTGTTGATTTATTCTCTTTCATCTCTGCATTATTGTTTAGCTTGATGCTAGTCAATGTTTGTTGGTTAGTGGCTACAATAGTTGATGTAGATGCTTATGGAAGTGATAGAATGATGTTTATGTTCAACAATATTGTTGCAGTCTTCATTATGATTATGAGCCAAGTATACAGATGTAAAGATGATAAAGGACAAGTGGGGAGGCCAAGTCCTCATTTGATGTTTGAATAAATGCCACTTTTGGAGGTCCAAAAGTTCTCCACTGGGGAGCCCTGATCTAGGGGATATTTTCATTAAAAATTTAAATGTCTCTAATACTCTAGATTTTAGCACCATTAGAAAGAGCTCAACGTCCTGATTCCAGTACAACTTGAATGGAGTAAAAAGGAGTCTGTTTGCTCAAGTTATGGTTAATCAAACTTTGGGTCAAACTGCCATCCGGGATCGTCCAAGAAGCAAAAAAATGATTGTCTCAAAAATTGATGGAAGTGGCGTCAAGTTGAAGAGCTCGTCGAGATTATTTTGGCAATGTTCATTTCATTGAAATCTGACATCGTATGCTCGAGATATTGGTAGTCAAAGTTTGGTTGACTTGGTGGTACAATGGGTGACATCATCAGTCAATCCGTACTGTATGGAATCCAAGTGGATGAATCCAAGAGTGACATGTGGTAGTTGACTTAAACTATATGAACCAATCACCAATCGACATGTGTCCCATCTATACTCCAACATGGCATCTGAGTTGGCAGACCAGTCATTGGTATCGTTGGCGTACACGTCGGCAGCTTGGGCGAATAGGATGTTGACAAGTGGCAACTCTTGGGAGCGTCGTGTGCCCCTTTGTTTTCCATCAGCATTCGGTGAGTTACTTTGTTTATTTTTTTATAAAAATTGGGTATGTTGGGGAGGATTCGATCCCCCCACCTCACATGAGCGAAACATCTGCCCAACCGTTACACCATACATCTCATGTTTATATAGTATAGGTGGGCGGTTTGTTTTGTTATGTTGTTAGCTTTGAATGAGGATAAAATGCTAACCACCGGGACTTGAACCCGGAACCATCGAGATTCCAAAATTCATAGTCACCAACAAGCCATTCGATGGCTTTAAAGTGTATTTGGCATTGAATGATTTTCTTGAACTGTGGAAACCAAATACCCCTTAATTTAATAAATTCCCCTAAATTATGAAAATAATAATCCTTTTAAAAGGATTAGTTGTAACTTATGGAAATAGTTAAAGCCCGAATAAGGAATAAGAAGGGCTAGAATAATTTTGTTAAAGATTATAGGAGTTTTATCATAGATTTTTATATGTAAATGGGGGATTTCTATGTAAAAATGGAGAGATAAGGTAGATTTTGGAAATCTATTAGTTTTTCACCAATTTGGGAATATTTGTTGTACAAAAAGGTGTAGAAGGGAGGTTGAAAGGCTAAGATTTTTTAGTTAAGTGGTGAAGTAGAGAAACAGGTGATACGAAAGAGAGATTCTAAGGAGTTCTTGAGCCATTTTTGTACGATGGAGTTTTGACATGAAGCACGAAGTGCTAGAAGAAATGGCCTTGGTGCAATTGTAATTTCTATTTTGGAGATTAATTGGATCAGTCTCACTCTATTGGAGTGGACCTGGGACATAGTCACATTTGTGGCGAACTCCGTTATAAAATCGTTTGCACTCTCTCTTCTTCTCTCTCAATTTTTTTTTCACCTTAAGTTTTTAATGCATAATTTCAATAATGTATGCATGAATTGTATTTCCATTAAGTTGTCATAATTAAGCATTCAAATATGCACTTAGTCTAGATCCTAATCAAATCAACCCTCAAGGGCATCCAATCTTGCCTAGATTTTGGCTATTTTCTCATTTTTTTTTTTTTGAAAATCTGCTTTTTTTCTTCTCTAAGTATGAAATTCTTAAGGGTCTCTTCATGAACCATCTCATCCTCTTCCTAGAAGACATCTTCTCACTCTCAATTTGTAACTTCTAAAAATTCCACACAAACGCATTAGATCCAACACTCTCTATAGTCATAGGCAGTCCCTACAACAAAATCACTCATCATCCTCTACCCAAATGAGACTCTGGAAGATGCTCCTCTTAAGAATTCCTCTACCCACTTTCTCTTAGTGGAGGAATTATATGCACCTTCTACCTAGCTTTATCTCTATTGGAGGACAACCAACCACTTCACATACAACCCAACTCAATTTATAGTTGCAAAACTCCTCAACACTTCTCCTAGCAAGCAACCAAGCTTTGATACCAATTTATGTAGAACAAAATTCATGATTCTTATTAGACTAACAAATTTTGCAGCCAACCCTAATTTCAATTTGACAATTTCATTTATCAATGTTCCCCAATTAAATTCATGAAAGCAACAATGGAAATTTGATTACATCTAATCAATCAAATGTTCCAAGCATTTAACTTCTACTTACAATAAAATTTAATTTTACCTTCAAATATTTTTTTCAGGCAATAAACCAAACCATTTTATAAATTATAATTTTACATCCCATTGTTCATTCTCTTATTTCAAACACTAAACAAAAATCAGATTTCAATCTTACTTCCTCTGTTCACTCTCTTGTCATTCATTCTTTGTTATCCCTTCTTTGGTTGTGGTATCTTCTTTTTATTCTCCTTGCATCCAACTTTAGTTTTTTATTCCCATCTTTTCACTTGCACAACCCTCTCTACATACTTCTCTACAAACATTCACATATTGTAGCCTCGCCTTTTTGAATTTCTCCTTGTGCAAACGTCCCCCTTTTTCTCCTATAAGTGGCTAGCATTAACCACTTAAAAAAAAATCTGCAATACACCAAAATTAACTCTTTTTTTTGTCTGATCTCCTTCAACTTCATGTCACACCCAAATCCATTCATCTCCCCAGCAAGAAAATAATAAATTACAAGGTAAATGAGGAATAATTCAAAATTTTATTTTGAATTTATGATTACTCTTCAATTTCAACACCAATATGTTGGGTAAATAAAATAAAAATAAATTAATTGTGATTTAATTAAATTCCTTTGTTTTCTTCTTGGCAAGGAATTGCAATTAATTTATAAATGAATAGAAGGAGAATTAAAATTCAATTTCTCCACTTTTTTCCTATTTCTCGATTGCTTGCAGATAAAATTACACCAACACCAAAAATAAAATAAATGACCAAAATGAAACAAAATTTAAATATATTTTTTGGTTATGAGGATTGCTCTACACCTGGGATGCTCCTCTATCATATGTTAAAGTGAATGAACGAAGTAATTCAAAGTGAATGAACGAGATCATTGTCATTGATGTCAAAGTATTATTGTCATTGATGTCATGATCATTTGATTAAATTTGATAGAAAATTTATTGTCCAAGATTCAGAGAAATACCATAATTAATATCAAAGATATGGAGAGTATATTGTGAATAAAGGAAAAAGGCCAAATTCCACTAGTCTATATATATATAAAAATATATAAAACAAGAATTGGCATTTGTGTAAGACAAGTTTAAGTATATGTTGGCCATAATTCGTCTCATAAAAAGGATAGCTAGTATTGTACAACCTTTACATTATTCTATAATGGTTCACCAAGTTTGTTCCAAGACATATATTTAAATAATGTGATCACCAATGGAAGAGGTTAATGAAAAAGGAGAAAAAAAATTATTATTGAAAGGCAATGATTAACACCATTCTAATAGCAGAAAATAATATGAAATGCAGTGATAATTATATAAGTATGGTGATAATATTAAAGAATGAATGGTAGTGACTAATACAATAATTTATAAGTTTATATGTTATAAGATATAACATGAGGGGCAGCTCTTATCATTTAAAGATAAATTAAAATAAAATTAGTTTATTTGTGAAGAGGCCGATCCTTTCATAAATCCATCTCTCTTGGTGGAGAAGTCATCCCTTTTAGATAAGATCGCCTCTCTTAACAATGGTGTACAATGATATAAATAAAAGATGTGTGGGGAGAAAAAGAGAAATAACAATGGATAGTGAAGAATATTAAGAAGATAAGGATCAATTCAATTAGAAGATAACAAGTAGATGGGAATAAAATGATAATTAGTAGACTACATTGAGGAATCAACTAAGAAATTTAATTATAAAATACAAGTAATTAAAATGTAGTGAGTATGAAAGGTTATTCCTCTTAGAAGATATCATATATAAAGGATATTGTGCATGAGAAGAAATGTGTGGAACAATACATAAATCACTCAAACACGAGTAGACTTATGAAGAAGATTTGGATAGACTCAAGAAGACTTATGGAGCACATTTGAGCAAAAAGTTTGAGTAGACTTCTGAGAAGATTTAGGAAAAAATATATGAATAAATTTAACAAAGATTCATAGTATATTGCTAAGTATATATAAATACATATTTGAATGAAGAGTTTATAGTAGTTTTGTGTGAAGAGCTCATGTAGAGATAAAGGAGAAGTTTATATAGAAATAGAAGAGGTTTTATGATAGATCTATAGAGACTTGAGTATAAGTAGATTTGAAGAGAATAACTTGTTGAATTTTATTTTATTTTTCATCATTTATTGAAGAGAATATTCACATGAAGATAATTATTTTGTTTTATATAAGGTTGTTGCCTCATATCAAAGAGATTGGTGTCTCTTGCAAAGTTGGTGCTCAATTTTGGGGATTGGTGTCTCTAGTGGGTTGGTTCCTACAAATTATATAAGAAGGAATTTATGTCTCTAGTGGGTTGGTTCTCAAAAAAATTATAGGATGGGATTCGTATCTCCTATAGGTTGGTGCCTACAAATATTGTAAGAAGTTTCATATAAGCATTATTTTTCCATGGTTTTCTCCCAAAGGGCTTCCACACAAATTGTGTGTTTCTCTTGTGTTGCATAATTGTTTGATCTTATGTGAATGATATTGTGTAATTGATATCATTGTGGTTGTTATATTGAAAAAGTAAAAAGATTGTACTATATTGATTCACCCCCCTCTCAGTATAATTGTATGCTCATCAATACTATGCACTTTTCTTCCTTAAGTATCTCCTTTGAGCAGAATTTAAGTGATTGGGGAACTAATTATTTAGAAATTAGTAAATCATATACTTGTTTTAATCATCATCAGTTATAGTACTCACTATATATTGTTGGAAGTTGATATGTTCATAAGACCACAAATTGTTGTGATATCCCTTATCTTCTTACTATTTTCATGGGATATATTTTGAGATTGTATCTTATAGTGTAGTGATCTATTTTCCACTTTTCTCTTCCAATTCATTCTACTTCATCTAATATTTAATTGTGTTGTCAAGTACAATTCAACAACAAATTTTATTTGAAGGTGTAATGTCAAAATTTATTGATAGCTCAAAGTAGCACAAAAGCTTGTTTTTCTACATAGGGATACCTGACCTCTTTGCTTTTGAATGGGGAACTCGTAAAGTCAATTGAAATTTTGTCACTTGTATCTTACCACTATGTCAAAAATACTATAAATGTATGTTTAAAATAAAATGAAAAAATGTAGAATAGTCTAATATAGTGAGAGCTTATTAGGACAAGAGCTTCTATAATACACCTGTTAATCTCTTTGAAATATTTTTCTCCCTTTATTGTGCATTCAATATTGGAATCTTTCTTAAGCATATTATTTAAGGGATTTTACAATCTCTATAAAATAAATGATGAAATTTCTAAGAAAATTATTTTTCTTTAAAGAAATATTTCATGACCTTTTTACTACTTGGAATATTCAATATCAAAATGGATTCAACCCTATCTATATATGGAATTCTCTTTCAAAAATTTCATGTCCTAAGAGCTTCCCTTCAATTGCTCCAAAAACGCATTTCTTTGGATTGAGTAATAGACCATGGTAATTACAACACTATAGTATCTTATGTACATCATCAACACGACTGCTTCTATTCTTGGAGAAGATGACCAAATTGTCAATATAAATTATCATGCACTTTCCTACCAAATGTTTGAATGTTACGTCCATGGACCTTTGGAAGTTTTCACCTGCATTCATGAGTCTAAAGGGCTTCCTCATATACATGAATTTTCCCCAGTTTATTGTAAAAAATTTCTTCATCATATTGTCATGTTTGACTAAAACTTGGTTGTATCTCAAATATCTATCTAAGAAGGACATCATCTTAGATTTGTTAAATATTTGGAGTACCTCATAAAGAGATCTAATAGCAAGTAATTATCTATCTCAAATGCTTTGTTTAAATTTTTGAAATTGACACAGAGTTTGATTCCTCCATTCTTCTTCCTGATTGGCACTAGATTAACCACCCAAGTAGAGTTTCATACTAAAAATACTATCTTAACGATTAGCAGCTTTTGCATTTCTTTGAATATGATTAGCTACAAAAAAAGCATTGATAGGCCTCTACTTCTACTAAAAATGTTTATCATTAGGCTTTAGAAGGATATTTTGAGTAATTATAGAGGTATCAAAAAAATTCAAATTTTCATATCCACAAACTCTAACCTCTTTGAAATCCTTCAATGCAGTAATAATATTTTTTCTTTCTTTCGCTATGCATGTTTTTCCAAGAATATTCTTCATATTTTTCTCCTTCCATTTTAGGAGTAAATGTCTTCTTAGCTTTGGGGTAATAATTAAAAATATTTCAAGGGCTACATTCTTTTTGAGTTATTATTTGATTACAAATTGATTATTTTGTCATCTTGTAACTCAACTATATGATTATCACATTTAAAAACTTGAAAATTTGTAACATTATCTAGTACTATTGAGACTAGGACTAATTCTATATAAAATTATTTTAACAATGACCGATTGATCAATTATAGACTACTAGTTACAATAGCTAATGTGTCTACAATGTGGTTATTACACTTGGGGATGAATTTGTAGCATTATCTAATACTATCGAGACTAGAACTCATTCTATAGAAAATTATTTTAACTACGACCAATTAATCAATTCTAGACTACTAGCTAGAGTAGCTAATATGTCTACAATGTGGTTATTACACTTGGGATGAGCTAGATATCAAATACATCAAAGTCTTTAATCAAATTCCATACTCAATTAAAACAAGCAGCTAATTGTTTGTCATTATAGGAACACTAGTTGTGTGTTTTTTTAATCACCAACTTTAAATATCCTTGTACCTATAAGTGAGTGACTTTATTTTTAAGTGCCAAATGGAGCCCATGAATCATTTTTTATCTTCCAAAGAACCTCTACAAACATCATAGTTTTCATCATCAGTTCATTCATTTTCTATGGTAACATCAAAATTTACATTATTTGAAAATTTATTTTTTGTAGAATCATCAGACATTCCTTCGCATTACCCAACGAGATCTTCTCTTACAACCTCAAGACTATTTTGTAAATAGTTGAGAAACCATGGATATAGTTGATGAAGATGAATTTCTTGTTTAAATGGAATATTAGGAAAAGGAATTACTATTTTTAGTGAACCATCATCTCGGATTTATAGTCCATTATTTCATTTATACTATAATGTAGAATCGCTTCCAGAATTAATTATATCTACATGTTCATCTTCTAAATAAATTTGAAGCAATAAATTAAAACTATCTTCTTGTTTTGATAATATTTCATCAAGATCCATGATCTCCATAGCAATATCTTCTTCATCTTGAAAATTCATTTCTTATTTTCCACTTCCTTGGCTACTTGATTCTACATTATGATTTAATGTTTTAGTTGTTTCAGAATTGTAATTTTGTGGATCACAATATTATAGTGGCAAACATTCTTTTTAGAAAAATCAAGATAAAAAATATTTCCATAACCAATGGGTCTTTGATTTGGTGAGTGTACTAACATAGAGTGACTATAGTAGATTTGGTAAGTCATAATTGGGAATATTTTCTACTTCGAGGCACACCGTGCAAGAGATCTCAAAATGGATTTCACCATGCACACGAAAAATAGTTAGGAAGAATCAAGTCATAAGCATGCATATCATGACTTAATATCATTTTATCATTTAAGAGTATCATAAAAAATTCATCCCAAATAGGAGTATGAGATGTATCATTATGATCATTATTACTCATCGTGTGGAAAGTTAAGATCTCATCAACATGATACACTCTTGGTTGTGTACTAATGTATGCTACCTCATTTAGATCATTATATTATCTTATCATGTGTTTAAGTCAAGGTTCATTGTCAATCTGTATCTAGTTTTGGTTGCCTATACAAGATAACCAAAGATGGGAGAAATTTGTTGCAAAGTTTACATTCAATGTTTTCAACCAATATCTACTTAGGATCATTTTGTAAACTAGGGGGTGTCAACTACATGAATTCTTACATGCTTTTGTATTCTCAAAGTCTAATGTAAGTTGGATATGCACATTTTAATCTCCCACATTACTCTACTCTTAGTTTTTTCTAGCTATATGACCACCTCCAATATCTTAACAAGTGTAAGGCCTAATGTTTTTCAAATGGAGTATGGCATCACATTACTTGAGGATCTCTTTTCCAAATAATCTAAGACTGAGCAAAAATGGTAGAGATTCTAGTTTCTCTTTGTAAAAGGTTCCAAGAGCATCTAATGTGACCATTGTTTTCTCTATGTTCTTTGACATGTCTTGACTTTTGCTCATTTTACTTAATTATTTGATCAACTCCTCCCTTTAGGAAGGTTATTTTTGTATTACATCAAATAATATCATGTTTGACCTTGTTTTCTTTAAATATTTGGTCAAACCATAAACTACTTCTACAAAAAAGTGAGTTTTATGGGCTATAATTAACTATTTGGTATTAATTGCATTGGATGGCCCTTTATGAGGTGTGGAATTATTTCTAGCATTGGGATCTATTGGAGTGGTAGAATGATTTAGGGGAGTTCAAGTAGTCAAATAGGTCTTATTTTTTTTGGAGGTAGTTACCCTTCACATATTGAGCATTATGAACATCCAATATCTCTTGAATAGGTTCATTGTTCTATTCAAAGGGAAAAATAAATGTATCTAAGACCATGGAAGTCCCCATATCATAGCCATTAGTAGTTCCAAAAGATTGAACTTATTAGGAATCTTCTTGGGAAATTATTTCCATCTTTTTCATCTTGGGATAGTCAATTTCAGAATGTGTAGAGGTGTCATGTACTCTACACAAATTACTCATGAGATTCAAATCAACTAGATTAATAATATTTGGGGCATCAACAAAATTAGTTACTCCCCCATTATTAGGCTTGTGTTCTACTATCTACTAAATGGCCTCATATTCACAAACACTCAATTTTGGTTTTGATTCTGAAAGTTTCCTAATTATTTTTCTACCCTTTCCCTTGCAAAAGATTCATCTTGAGACACATGAGTTTGTTAGTTACTTGTGACAATTATTTCTTAAATTCCTCAATCTTAGTTGAAATTTGAGAGGCTCAATGAGGGATGGGTTTAAGACTATTACGTTGATTAATTTGATTGGTTGCTTGAAAATTTATTGTTGGAACTGATTTAGTGGTTAATTTAAAAAATTATTACCTATAGGTCTAATAGGTTGAGTAGAAACATTGAGTGTTTATCTATTGTTACCCAGATTTTCACCCATGGCTCAATCAGGTAGAGCTCATTGAGAAAGAAGAAATAAAATCATACATTTTTATCCTCCCTATGTTGCATTCATATATACAAATGAAATAACTTGAGAGACCACAACTACAAATCATCGCATTTATATAAATGCATGAAACATAGAAATATTTTGCACATATTTTCTAAGAAAAATTATTTTATTAAGAAAAATATTCATTTAACTCACACAAGCTATGATTTTAACTGTTACTAACTTATTCAATGCAAAACAAAATCAACATATACATGAATAAGTAAACGAATGAAAATAAAGTGCATATAGGAAGAGTAACCAGTCATTACCTATGAATGACTAGTTATTTGTCAAGTCTTCGTGGTTGACTATCATCTAGTTGTCCTGGTCTGTTCTTAGCTCCTTAAGGTTCCTTTTCTTGCAATTAATCAAAACATTTTTTTAGAATAGTGCTCTAAGCAATTACAAGTTACACACCATACATGCTCATTTACCCATGCATGTATAAGTTATGCCTGATCCACATTCAATAAACATGTGCATTACAAGTGTCCCAGAAAACCATTGAAATTGTCATACACACTTGAAATGTACATATGTTTTTCTAATCTATTTGTTTCATGTGTAGCTACAAGTGCAGATATGATTTAAATCAAATATGAGTGGGGTTAAATGTGGCTCCCACAAGGGTTGAGCCCAGCTCATATGCACAATCTTTTAGGTACTTGGTGCATTCAAAATAGATTACTATGTCAAGAATCTTATTAACAACAGTTTTTGAGATGTAAACTGGAAGTACAATATGCAATGACAATCGTCCAAAATGACTAGTTTTGAATAATACATAATATAAAAAAATTGTGAAAGGGTAACTTGTTTTTATGAAAAAGCATATTGGTACAACACAAGATGTCATTATGACCTTGCAAATAAGAGAACTTTGCATCTTTGATCACAGAGTGTTATAGCTGATAAAATGGTTATTCAATCCATACAATCATAGAGCATGATAAAGGAGAAAGATAGTTTGTGCATCGCAAGCTATAGGGGTAGTTCCATATAGTGCCCAATATTTTTCAGCTATAAGATAGCATAAATACATTGATGCAAATAAGTAATTAAATGCATTAATGAAAAGAGAAGGCATAATCACTCTGTAGAAGAATAGTCAAACTTTCAAGGTAACAGTCCTATAGTGGAACTAAAGGGATAGTCAATAGATGCACTCACAATCTCTTGAAGGGTCAAGAATAATTATCTCTATCATATGACAGTGTGATCTTGAGAAAACAAGCAAATAATGGAGCAATCAAAGAAGCATACATACATTGCAGTCATCTATTAATGGAACACTCAAGTGAAAAAAGCATAATGATAGTCTACATTGCTAAAAGAATCATGACAGTTAAGTAAAGAGAATAACAATCAACTATGGCAGAGATTCAAAGATATAGCAGGGACATCCAAAAGAATGTATGCCAAGTCAATATCTTTTGGGATGAAGAGAGATATTCAAGGATGACAGCAAGTTAAAAAAAAAGGAGAAATCATCTAAAATGTGTAACCTAGAACGTATGGAGGATGTAAAATGGAGCAAAGGACAGTCTTGTGTACTCTATGATGATAATGGGAAAAAGATTTTAGAAGAATGTCACTATAATACATGACAAGGGAATTTGCACAAATCTGGAACAACATCTATATTAAAGTGCAAATTATACATAAAAGCCCCATAAACATAGTCTATTGTTTTGTGGTTACAAAAGGCTAAAGGTTCAAAGAAAGAAATCCTTTATTTTTAGGCCACAACTCAACAAACAAAGGCCAATCTTTATCTACAAAAATGATCAAACACAAGGGTAGTGTATAGTGCTAATAAAGCATATTGCGCAAAGTCTCTCATGGAATCTCATTAATATTATAATTTTGCACGAATCTCAGTCATAAAGAGGATTATGACACTGCTGGCCAAAAGCACACATCCATGAAAGAAAATACAGAAAAATGTTTGCATAAAATTCATTCTCCATGGCGTAGTCAAGCAGATGTGGAGTTATAGAAATAAAAAAACCCTCAACTGTGAATATGAATAAAAGAGCTCCATAAATTGCATGAAATTTACAACATTGAAATCCTTATAAGTTCTTTATAGTACATAGAAGGTGCATTTTCAGAATAAATCCCTCGAACTCATGAAAATCTTGACAAACAAAGTTGTGGTTATTGAACTACAAAGGTAAGCTTTCAGAAGATTCTATAGTCGTGGCAATGTGAGTGCTTGTGAAACGCCTACAATTTTCAGATATCCATCATTAATTTTCATTACAGAAGTCCATCAAAAAATTCTTCAAACAACTGTACTTACCAGTATATGTCTATGAAGAAGATAAAAAAATGTCTTTGTATGCTCTAAATCCACCATGAACCTATGCAGAGCTCTATGAAAACCTTCAATGGTGGCACCCTCAGCTTCTTTAGGAAATTTCATTTTGTATTTAGGGTTTACCCAATGTTACATATTCCGATGGAATATGACATTTTTGTCATGTTTTATGAAAATGGCATAAAGTTATTAACATGTGCCCTAGGATTTAAAGCCTCATATCTTTACCTTGTAAAGATACCTTAGAAATTTTCCTATAGTTTGAGGAGAAGTCGACATTAAACTTTGAAATTTTTTCTTTTGCAATCTATACAAAATGTGAGGTGTTTTGATTAAATGATTATTATAAATCATTTGATTTTAAAATACTATTTTAAATGTAAAACATGTAATTTAAGTGATGTTTTATAAATCACTTAAATTTAATGTTGCCTTTGATGTAAAGAGAGAAGCATAGAGTTTTCAACATAAGATATGAGAACGTGTTAAAAGATTGAGTCAAAAGGAGGATGTTGAAAATTGATGAGTCATCCAAGTATCTAGGGAGGTTGGAATTAGTTTGCCAATATGTGCCAAAGTTTTAGGAGCTTCTACTTTGCTTTTTGGAGAAATTTAGTACTTTTTGTGGATCATTTGTTGTGTCATCATGTTTGACAAAGTCAAATTGGACTTTTTCACCTATTTGAACCTTTTTGGAGTAGATTAACATGCTATATTTTAGGCTTTTTGAAGGCTTATGAAAATGAGGTTTCTAGAACCCCTTTTAGTGAAACTACTTGGAGAGGTGGATATAATCACTTATGTGATTCATTGTAAGGAGTTCTTACTTGCATATTTTCTGCTTTGTGACTTCTATGAGTCCTTCGAGGAGAATACTAAGTTTTGTAACTCATTTAGAGACATTGTATGGTACAGTTTCACCTTTGGAAATCAATAAAGAAAGAAAAAAATTTCTTCTCAGTTATTTGTTTCATTGAGTGTGTTAAATGATTGATGGATTTACATGTGAGTTCTCTTACTCCTTGTTATTGATATGTCTCATTAAAAAACACCTTTAAGCAAAGGAGATATGTATGTTGCAGGTTTTAGGATATGCTAGTGATGCAAATAGATTTAGTTGTGAGAAGAATTTACCATCCTTCTAAGACTATATGTATCATAGCTTTCATATGAAATATTTATGCAATAGCATATACATATTGAGTTGTGCATAGCAGATTTTGTTGATTGATTGAAAATTGTGTTAGGAAGTTGTACAAGTTTGAACAATCATTTAGGTGTATCACCATAGGAATAGTTTTTCAGTTCATGCATATATTTCTTCCCTTTTCCTCATTAATCAGTAGTTTAGGTGATATCAATAGGAGTCAGAGGTTCATTTCAACTTTAGGTGACCCACGACTTTGAAATGATCCCATGTTTCTTTGAAGTATCAAGTTATGCAACTTGATAAGGGTGCAATTTCAATAGATAACATCTATATGATAGCAACAAGAAATTAAGTCTAATTTCAAATAATGGCAACAGTTGCAAACTACTCCACAGATAACTTATTTGAGCTTTCAAAGGCTTTGATCCTCCTTTATGCTAGAAACAAGAGAAATTCATACATAAGAAAATGCAGATTAAAGCTCCAAACTATACTTAGGCCACTTTTCACAGACTAATCATTAATGTAAACATAAGGATTATAACCAACATCACTACATTCTGCCTAGATGTGACAAGATAAAGTACAAATTAATAACACTAAAACTATGCAAGTCCAATACAAAGATGAATCAAATTATTAAATCTACCTTTCCTTCATTAGTAAATTGATAACTGGAATCTCCTACAATTACAAAACCCTCTCCACCATTTCATCGTGCGAGTACCTCAAGTATATCTTTTGGCATATGTCTTAACTAAAAAGCAATGATTTCTATAACTAAATTTATAACTACAAACTGAAATGTTTATCATCTCCTCCCAACCATGTGGGGTCCCAAGGCTTTTAATTTTGCACAATTTTAAATCTACTTTCATCTCCTCCTAAGTGGGTAATGGGTTGCATTAACATTTCCATGTAAGGTAGTGTGCTATTTATGTGCAAATTACCATGTCTCCCAAACACAAAAACTCCAACTAAAATACAAGCAAACAAAACATTAAAAAAGGGAAAACCAAAATCGAAAGCTCCTGCATCAAGCTCCACCAGAGACAAAACAAAATCATGAACTCCTGCTCATGAGGTCATCAACACTATGACCATATTTGGAGATCTTCATAGTTGTTAACCAAGTGGAATCCTCCAAAGGATGATCCTTCCATTTAACCAAGTATTGGAAATATTCCTTACCTCAGGTCTTCTTCAAGAATTGCTTCTCCAAGATGCACTCACTGTTGATCAGATCTGACTTGGTCACTTGCTATTCCCATCTTGGAATCAACCTTGTGTCTATTGTTCCATCTATTTCCTTTCCTTTATAAGGATAGAGATCAACCACGTTGAAGATGGGCGAGATGCCACATTGAATATTGGAAGGGCCTATCTTCTTCATTTTTAGTTTTTAATATTCACCTTTTGGAAATCTCTCCTTCTTGATATGATCCAAAATGAGATCACTAATCTGAAAATGTACTTCTTTATGCTTCTTATCAGCATACTGCTTGTGGGTCAGTGCAAGATCATGGGGGTCCAAAGTAGGCCCTTAGGTGGAAATGAAAACTTAGAAAATTAGAGGTAGGTAACTTGACATAACAATTTGAATAAATTATTAACATAATTTTAAAAATATGTAAGAATAAAATTTGTAGAAAATTGGATGTAGTTTCTAAGATAATATTCCTCTTTTAGAAAAAAGTAAATCTATTTGGTGAAAATTTAAAATTTCAATGTAGTAGTGCTAAATTTTTAGGAAAAAATAAAAAGCAGGTGTATGTCTGACCAACCTAAGTACAAGAAAAAGATAATATATTTTTTTGAAACTTTCAATATAAGTAGAGGACACATCCCTGGATGTGCCACATTTTTTGTAATTTTTCTGCAAGTAAATAATTAGTTATGATTTTTTTATTAAAACATTTAAAAATATTAAAACTTTTTTTTTTTACCACCATAACTTGGTAAAAAATTTATGAAATTCAAATTTTCTTTTTTTTTATTCTATAGTATGGGAAGAATAGAATGTGTTTCATCTTTTAGATTCAAAAAATGTTAAATCGTTTAAGAATTATTGATGTTTTCCAATTAGCCTATCAATCAAGACTTTAGTCAGAATGTATGTAAAAAATCAATAATAATCATCTATTTAATTCCAAATAAGGCATATCTTATATTGGTGGAAATCTAAGAATTTTCTCAATAAACCCTTTTGATTTCATCAAATTTGCATAAAAAAAGATGGCAGCCACTTTTGTGTCATACTGCCACTTTTTAGACCCCCATGATGCTGCACTCACCATTGTACTTTTGGTTTCTCCCCTTAATCTACAATTTGAACTCTTCATAAAGTTCATGAATATATTTGGAAAAATCATCACCATCTGCACTTCTCCTCTTTAAATTACCAAGATCCTTGATTTCAAATACACCCCTTGGATGCATACCATAAACAGTGTAGAATGGGATCAAACTTGTACTCCTATTCATAGAATCATTATATGCAAACTTAGCCTATGCTAAAGCCATATCCCAATTACCTAGTGTGTTTTCAACAAGACACCTCAACATATTACCTGGAAGCTTCTATTAACCACTTCTATTTGACCATCCATTTAGAGATGGTAAGTTGAGTTGAAACTGAGATGTGTTCCTAACTTCTTCCAAAGCATTCTTCAAAAGTGAACCACAAACTTCATGTCTTTGTCAAATACTATACTCCTAGGTATACCATGCTATTGCACAAGTTCCTTGAAAATCAAATTAGCTATATTAGTTGCATCACTATTCTTCTTGCAAGGAATGAAATGAACCATTTTTGAAAATATATCCATAACAAAAAAAATATAATCATTTCCTCTTTGAGTTCTAGGAAATCCTACAACAAAATCCATACGTATTGAATCCCAAGGTCTATTTGGAACAGGTAGTGGTTGGTACAAACTAGTGTTTTGGTTGTTTCCCTTTACATGCTAGTATGTGTTGCATATCTCCACATACCTCTTCACATCCACCTACATTCATGGACAATAATAATGTGTACTCAACTGTAGGTAAGTTTTTTCCTGACCAAAATTTCCTGCTAGACTTCCACAATGATTTTCCTTCAAGAGATTCTATCTCATTGACCCTATAGGAATGCACAAATAATTACCTCTAAACAATAAACCGTCCTACAACATAAAATATGTCCATGGCCCTCTATCTCTATTGATAGGATTATTGAAAGCTTCATATGTGTCTCTAAAATATGCATCATTTTCATACAACTCCTTCAAACTATAATCAAACCCATCACTGTTCACCTAAGTCTCCTATAGCAATAGACATCTTCTACTTAGTGCATCAACAACTTTTTTTTTTTCCCACTCTTATGTTTCAATATAAATTTAAAACTTTGAAGGTACTCTACCCACTTTACATGTGTTTGATTAAGCTTGTGCTATATATTAATAAATTGTAGTGCATAAACAACAAACTCTTTGGGAAGCAAGTAATGCCTCCAGTTCTTCAAATATTGAACCAATGCATAAAATTTAAGATCATAATCTAAATAGTTTTTCTTAGCATCAATTAACTTTTCACTGAAATAAGCAACTGGTTTTCCTTCTTGACTTAGGACAACCCCTATAGCTAAGCCACTAGCATCACACTCTACTTGATTTTTTTTTTAAAAAATAGGTAACACAAGCATAGGTTGTTCAATCAATTTATTTTTCAAAAATCCAAAACACTTTTTAGCCTCTTGAGTTCATTCAAACTGGTTTTTATGTCATTTTATGGTATCAAGTATAGGATTACTATGCTACTGAAATTCTTGATAAACTTTATATAAAAACTAGCAAGTCCATAAAAACTCCTTACCTCATAAGCACTCCTTAGTGTTGGCCAATCAACAATCCCCTTAACCTTCTCCTAGTCCATCTTCAATCTCTCTTCGGATACCACAAAACCCAAGTAGACTAACTCAGTCTTCATAAAAGTGTACTTCTTGAGGTTGATCAAAAACTTATCCTGATGCAACCATGTCATAACCAACCTTAAATGCTCTAGGTGTACTTCCTTAAAACTACTATATCATCCAAATAGACTATCACAAACTTCCCTAAGAATGGTTTCAAGACATCATTCATTAGCCTCATAAAAGTAAGTTAGGTGCATTTGTAAGCCCAAAAGGCATCACTAGACATTCATAAAGACCATCATTAGTCTTCAACATTGTCTTCCATTCATCCCCAGGTCTAATCCTAAACTAATGGTAACCACTCTTCAAGTCTATCTTTTAAAAATACATAGAACTGCTCAAACAATCCATTAAGTCATCCATCCTTGGAATATAAAACTTTAATCTAATGATAATATTATTGATTTCTCTATATTCCATACACATTCTCCAATCACCTTCTTTCTTAGGTACTAGAACTGTTGATACAACACACGGGCTAAGACTCTCCCTTATTAGTCATTTTTCAAGCAACTCTTCAACCTACTTTTTGATCTCCTCATTCTCCTTGGGAGTCAATATATATGCAGCCTTGTTTGGTAGCCTATCCCCTAGAATCAAATCCATGTGGTGAATAATACTCCTCATTGGAGGAAACTCATTCAAAAAATTAGATACCACAATATCCATATGCTCTTTAAATATGTCTTGTATCTCCTTTGGAAAATCATCCAACATAGTAGAGGTAGGTGCATCCTTGGGCTTAAGTACTAATGCATATCCCACTTATTCCTTCTTCATATCACACAAAAAATATTTTCCACTCACCAACATAACCTTGTTGCTATTGTTGCTCTTACTATCCCCCTCTTCTCCTCTTAAAGGTAGCAGTGTATTTTTTTTACCATCCTTATAAAAAGTATGGGTATTGTTTCTTCCATCATGTATGGCTCTCCTATCAAACTACCAAGGCCTACCTAGGAGCACATGGAAAACATCCATGGGAATGATTCCACACATAACAGTGTCCTTATAACTACCTATCTAAAACTCTATTGAGGCTTGCTCATCTACCAATAAATGATGCCCATTTTGTAACCAATAAATTTGATAAGGATTAGGATGTTTAATTCTAATTAGACCTATCTTGTTCACCATTTCATTTGACACAATATTATTTGTACTGCTACTATCAATAATAAGTTTGTAGCACTTACCTTTATCCATGCAATTGGTCTTGAATAAAGCTCTCCTTTGCATAGGTTCTAGAATCTCCTTTGGTGGCTTCAAAAATATTGACTTGAACACAAAAGACTCTCCTATCTCACATTATTCTAAGTTATGAGAATGTGACCCAACACTATCTTGGTTTTCTTGCACAATCTAATTACTCCTCTTAGGCCTTGTGTGACCTTCTTGTGTAAACTTAGAACACTCCCAGATTTTGTAAGAAAAATTGTTACACTTAAAGCACTTACTTGGAAAGCCTCTTCCTCATCCTTGGTAACATCCTCTACCAAATGGTCTCCCTCTATTTTGGAAACTTCCTCTCTCTAGATTATATTTTCCACTAGAAGTACCTACCTCTTCACCTTGATGATGTTATTGTCTTCTACTAGAGTGTTGCCTGCTTCCTCTTGCTCTTCTTCCTCTACCTCTACCTTGCTAATTTTTCTTTCTCATAAGCTTCTCCTCTACTTTAGTAGCAAATTTATATGCTTCCTCAAGATTCCTAAGTGACAAAATACTTGTTGCAAGTATGAATGTGTTGTCATTGATGTCAACAAGATTGTATTGTCATCAGTGTCAATTGTGTAGTGGTTAAGAGATATTGTTGCTTTGATTAGTTGCATTATTTTATCATCAATTAATCTACTAGTGCTAATCTTTGGTGTTTCTTTGATAAACTTATAGCTATGGTTGTGGTAGTGATAAAAAATGTCAAGGATATTGAGAAAATTGATAAAAAGAGGAAATAGGGTGTTGCAAAGGTGTTCTGGTTTTGCTCCAAATTTTTTCTAAGATAAAGATCTACTTGTGTGGTTCATATATGTTGGTTAAAGGTGTTCAAATTTTCTATATCTAGAATTTGGGCTTTTGGACAATAGGCAAAAGAAGTTATGTTCACTAGTGTGTGAACTAGATTTGTAGTATTGCTTACAGAGGTGTTTGGGAGAAATGTTTTCTCTCCACATTTCTTCGTAGTTGTTCTTTAGGTCTTGTGATTCTGAAGGTATTTTGATGGTGTTGATCTCTTTCCTATGTCAAGAGGATTCATGTTTTGGTGCTCTAGAAGATGGATTTTAGAGTTACAGTGTTTGGCAGTGTGGTCTGAGATAACAAGCCATGTATATTTTGAAGGTGCATGTTGGTGTGAAGAATTTTTTGGATCTCTTATGGTTTGTGGATTCACTAGTACACAAAAAACAATATATGACTAAATAAACTACTAAAAATTGAATATAAATGACTAATTTTAGTCACGTGACTATTAGTGGTTTATTTGTAGTCATTTATAACACCACCAAATTTATGACTAAACTATTTTAGTCATTTATTTAGTCATTAATTTTTTCATTGATTTAGTCATTAATTTAGTCATTAATTTAGTCATATATTTAGTCATTAATTTTAGTCACATGACTATTTTAGTGGTTTATTTTTAGTCATTTATAACACTACCAAATTTATGACTAAACTATTTTAGTCATTTATTTAGTCATTGATTTGGTCATTGATTTAGTTGTTAATTTAGTCATTTATTTAGTCATGGTAGTTATTTTTTTATTCATATATTTAGTCATTAATTTGTTGGAATCAAGCAACACTGAGAGGGGGGGATGAATCAGTGTTGTGCAAATTTTAACTTTACTAACCTGATCATTAAAGTGTTGATAACATTCAACCAAAATAAAGATGTGCATGCACATAAGAAAAATAACCACAACACCATAACATAAGGATTTTTACATGGAAACCCTATTAGGGGAAAAACCACAGTGGAGGTTAATCCACAAAAAATTTCTTAGTATACTCAAAAGAAAACATTACAAATGGGAATGTACTTGCATTCAGAAACACTACCTAGAGCTCACTACTCAAAAATAGAAAGGCTTACTGACTTACAAAATGTTGGAATACTTACAAGGATTTGAACTAATAGAGTAGCATCTATAAATGCCTAATTACAATTCTAGTTAGGCTCAACAATCGAATTATGGACTTTCTTTCTAATTATGCACTTCGTTCTGCTTTGCCTTAATTCGCTTCACAAAAATCCTTAATGCACAAGTGAAACTATGCATAATTTCTCTACTAACCTTCTAAAAATTGCAACATACATCAACTCACATTGAACACACACCAAAATGATATAATCAATCACTTATATATATCTGCCATCAAGAATTCAATCACTACATGTCAACTTCAACAAAATAAGAAAATATTCACAAATAGATGGCTCAAATCATCCATAATATTCAATGTGTATCCACAAGAGTTAGCCACAACATAGTGGGGACCCAAATCAAAATTTTCTAAGACAAAAATACTTAAACAATAACTCCTCAAATATCCGCGACACACCATATTCACCAAGTCGGCTTCCAAATACTGATGAACAGAAAATTAGTTCACCAAACCTTCTAACTTCCACCAAAATTGATCCAAGGCATAAATATTTATAGATAACACATATTATCCATCAAAAAATACTCCCTAAGATCCACAACATAAAATAATAACAAAAAATCTGCATATGAATCGAAGAACACGAAGTTACTGAATGCTCTGTTCTAACTAAATAGATAACTACTGATCTTCAATTTGTCTGTTGTTATGAGAAAATTGCAATGTGTGGATCAACTAGCTGACAAGGGTTTCCATCAATGACATCACCATAAAAAATTTGCAATGTCTCTTGCCAACAATCTCCCCCTTTGTCATTAATGGCAACACTTAGTAAAGAATGACAAAGTGTCAAATCAATACCAAAAAAAAAATACACTACCAACCAAAACTCCTAAAGATCTTTATCCACATCTCAAAACTACAACTCCCCCTTAGATGAATATAAATTTTTCACTAATATATTCTCCCCCTTTGACATCAATGGAAAAGATGGGGAATCTACATACAAAATTCATATAAAAAAACAAAAACTTCAAAACTACATATGTACAAACTTTGTTTCAAGCAACTTACACAAACTTGAAGATATCAGTAAAAATTTTCTTTAATAGGTTTAAGCTTGTGTCCCAACACTTCTTGAGACTTTCTAGAATATTTATTCAACCATAGAGTAAATAAGATTTCACTTTTGTAGATTCAAGATTCACTGGATCAGTAATTGCCATAGCATCTTGTGCTTCTTTCAAAGCATTCAACACGGTTTCCATCTTTGGACCAATTAGCCCTCTAAGTTCACTAGATCTTTCCACAACTCTGTCATTATCACACTTTAGACTCTATTTTTTTGATTAAGTATATAACTTGACCTTCTTGTTCTCTAATAGAAATAGTTAAAGGATCAAAGCATCAGAAATAGCAACTAACTCTTTCTCATAATCCTTAACCTTCTCATTTCCCTTAGTAAGTTTGGATAGATACAAGCACAACTTATGAATCCTTCCACCTTCTGATAATGCACTTTGAACATTTTTCACATAGGTAGCTAACAAATATTTATCATTAGCTATCAATCCTTTCAACCTACTACTCTTCCTAGCATCAAATTCCTTCTACATTTTGACTAGAGCTAACTTCTCAAGTGACTCAAAATGAGTACTTACCGAGTTTATAATTTTTCAGCTCACCGAAGGAAGATCCAAATGGATCTTTAACATGTGTAGGCATGATCTTCTCCAGAATATTAGATGCAATATTCAATAACTCAATGTCCTCAATGTGAGACTTCAAAATTTCTTCACTAGCCTTAGCTTGTACAAATGATGTGACTTTCATTTTCTGAATTGGGGACAGAGTGGATAAATGAATAGGGGCATCTTCCAACTCAAAATCAAATTCTTCCTTTTTCTCTTCTAGAAAATTCATCACTGCCTCTATAGTGTCTCTTGCTTCTACTGGAACTCCCTTAACTTCAACCTTCTTTTCCTCGAGCACTGTTTCCTCAACCACAGACTTTTGCTTGACATTTGGAGCTTCAACTTCTTCAACTGATATCTCCTTTTCTTCAATAGATACAATTTTAGAGGCTTCAATCTCCATAGGTTCTTCTATATCTTTCACTTTAGGAGGAATCTAAGTGTCCTCAACCGTAATCTCTTCATTAACTAGACCAGATGAAATGTCTTTCACATGTTCTTCATCAAAAACAACATCAATTCTATTCTTTAATAGAACTTTCTTCAGAATTCTTTCTGTTTCTTTTTCTACTTCTTCAGTCTTACAAAACATAAGCTTTTTTATTACTGTTTTTCTTTTAAAATCTTTCTTTGCTTCTTTTAGAATTTCCTTTACTTCCTCTAAAGACATTGCTAGACATAGATTTGCAAGAACTCATTCTCTCAGCTATTCTTTTTTAGTTCTAGCAGTAACTCTTCTCATCTCCAAAATATCATACAATTCCTTAGGCAATTGTGCAATTATCTCAAAAAGTTTCATATTGAAATTGTTCAAATATTTTATTGTAGCTTCCTCAAGGACTCTTTGACCAATAGTATCAAAAGTACCATACACTTCACATAGGGGGTTAAGATTTTCATCCTTAATTATATGTCTTTCAACTTCCTCGACTGTCATACCTAGTTTTTTAGGCTTCATCTTGTTCTTTGCTTTCTCTTCACCAGAGGGGCTTGACTGTTGTTGTTGTAGGGGTGCTCATATGCTTTATTTCATTAATGTCTCTTCAACATATGTTTTAATCTGAAATAGCTTTATACACTCTTGTACTCTTATCCTTCTTCCTTTTACTAGATACCTTAACTTAAGCTTTTGCGAGGGCTGACTTCTTTGCATGATTGGATAGGGGTGTTGAGCTCCTTGTTGATCTAGTTTGAGCAGAGGATACTGCTGGACTAGCAGATTCAATTTTAGTAGGCTCTTTACCTTTTTCACTTTTAGCTTGATCTCTTTTCCTTCTTGCTTCTCTTATAGCTTCTGCAGGTATGCCCATGCTTTCTGTGAATAATTCCACTTCTTTCCTCACTCTTCAGAATATCATTATTTTCTTCAATTGCTCATGGACTTACATATCTTTCTCTAAATATGTTCCAAACCTTTCTTTAGATGAATCCACAAGCTTACTCAACAGATGTTGTGCATATAACTCCAAGATTCTCTCCTCAACTTCATAACCCATTGGCATAATCCAAACAAATCTTGGTTTTGTTGCTTCCATCAAACACTACTCAATATCCACCATAAAACATATTGTATCCTTATACTTCTCCACAATAGATGTGGGAATTCTTTCCCTTGCTTGCATTACATTCTGAAAGTTTTTGAGATATCCCCAAATTGCAATTTTCCTGGCTTGTAAATCACAAAGGTTGAATAGAATATCTCTAATTTGAACAACAATAGGCTTATCGCTTTGCCAATGCACCTTCCCTACTCCCAAAACTTCATCCATGAAATAAAAGAATAAACATAGTAACAAATTATTGTATTTAAAAGAATTTTTCTTGCATTTCTTTATCTTGGTAAGATTCTCCATCAACTAACTTCAAAGCAATTCACACAAATCATATTTTTCATTCTCCTTTACCATTTGATAGGCTGCATATATGGCTATACCAAATACAAAATTTTCTCGACTAGAGTGATATATCTTATAACCAATGACCATCGAGGAAAACTTCACACCCACATCAATGATGTTATCAATTGTCATCACTCTTCTATCAAATACCAAACCAGTTGCATTAGTGACAGTTTGATTCTTCACAGACTTCAAAATCAAAAATCCATAGGAGGAATTTAATCCTATAACAATACTTATAGCCTCTTTCATAATCTTGAAAGGTTTACTCAACCACATGAATTCTGCATGAACTCAACTTAAGATGTATCAGACCCATTCACTTTCATCAAACATGAGGAATTTCGCAATCTGCATGAATTTCTTTTCCTCTAGGGTTTTGAATTTGGGCTTAACACAAAAATCCTCTCCAACAATGTGTTTGGAATACAGATTTAGCAACTGTGAGCTTCCTAACTCCTCAATATTGGCATGAATGTATGCCCTAATATCTTCAATGTGCAAAACGTCGTATGAAACAGATGAAAATGTACCTAAGGGATCAGTCTAAACAGACTTGAAAGGATGCCATTTAATCTTCAGATAGGGTCTATCCTTGACTTTAATTACCAATGGAGTAGCCATTTTCACATATTCACAGTTTTACAAGTTTTTACAAAAAATACCTTTTAGCCAGATTAGGGTTTGAACTTTGAATCACCTTCACGCTTATCAAATTTTTCCAAAGTTTTCTTCAGACCTCTTCAGACTTCTTCTCAAAATGAAAAGTGACAAATGAAGGATAGAAATAACCTTTTATCATTCGCACACCTAAACTTTTGACATAATAAATTTTTTTTCCCTAGCTCATCCAGATACCCTATTTCCATGCACTGTAAAAGATAACACCTCTACAGAACTTCAATTCTACATACCTACTCTCTCCAATTGTTCAATAGCATTTGTAGGTTATCAATGCAATCATTGAACTCATCCACATTCTAGATGTTGATTTCCTATAGGGGATTTGAAGGATTTTCTTAACAATTCCCCTAGGCCAGAGGCCTTAACCTAATTCTTGGAGGAATTACCAGAAGCTAATTCTAGTTTTAGCTCATTTCCTATAATAGAGGGACTTTTTAACCCATGTCTTCTTCATTTGCCTCATAATTTGATCTATAGTAACTTTCCCTTTTCCGTTTTCATCATTCTGCATGTTTCTTCTCTAATTTATCGGTCCTCTTCCGTAGAATCTAGCAATATGACTAGTTTTGTTGTAATTGTAGCGCACCATATTTCTTTGTCCATACCAATTGTTCTATTATATTTCTCTTGATCTACACTAGTTAGCAATATGGCCAAATCTATTGCATGTATAACATCTAATGTTCCTATAAAAGTTGTTCATCACATTTCTGCATTCATTTGACTTATGACCATACTTGTTACAATTAAAGCACTGAACGGAGAATGATGGACCATTTGAATTCATTCTACTTCTATATTGAGTTGCCATATGACCAAATTTATTGCAAACATAACAAAGACCATTAAACCTTTGAGCATTGGGATGTCTTATTGGATACCTTCCAGTGTTGTTCATTTGATTTCCTTGTTTGAGCCTCCTTTGTCTAGATCCAAAACTTTCTCCTTCTTCATATCCAAGACCACGCTTTTATCCATTAGTCCTATGACTTTTAACTAGTTCATCAAGCTTGGATGAGCTAATCTTGAAATCCCCTTGAATTCATTTGTTGTAGCAAGTTCATCTCTGAGATCAACAATGTGTTTTTCAATCTCTTCCTCATTGTGTTTGGTTTGCTCTAACTCAAGTTCTAACTAAATGAATCCATCAGTAATTCACCTACATTCTTCATATTTCTCTTTCAAGGATTGGGAAACTTTTCTTCATTCTTCATCCTATCTTCAATTTCCTTAGTCATTCTCATCATGATAGATTCCATCTCATTCTTATGTACTACATTATCCCTAGAAATCTTTTCACATTCTTTTGTCTTTTCCTTCAGGGCTAGTCTCAATTTTTCATCTTCAATGCATTTACTATCTTCCTACTTGATTTGATCATAGAGTTCCCTTCTCTTCTCCTTGGACTTGTTGATTTTTTCTTTCAATGACTCAATGAATCTCTCAACATTCATAAGATTTGCTTGTAATTCCCAGACTTCAAATTTTTCATGATCAAGATTATCTAGGGCCACCATAAGTTGTTGAAGACTACTTGAATCCATTGAAACACTTTCCAAGATCCTCCCCAAGCTTTTAAACTTCTTCCGAGGAACTGAGCTCTTATACCAATTGTTTGAATCAAGCAACACTGAGAGGGGGGGTGAATTAGTGTTGTGCAAATTTTAACTTTATTAACTTGATCATTAAATTGTTGATAAAATTCAACCAAAATAAAGATGCATGCACATAAGAAAAATAACCACAACACCATAACACAAGGATTTTTATGTGGAAACCCTATTAGAGGAAAAACTACAGTGGAGGTTAATCCACAAAATTGTTCTTAGTATACTCAAAAGAAAATATTACAAATGGGAATGCACTTGCATTTAGGCACATTGCCTAGAGCTCACTACTCAAAAATAGAAAGGCTTTCTACCTTACAAAAGTGTGGAATACTTCCAGGGATTTTAACTGATAGAGTAGCATCTACAAATTCCTTATTATAGTTCTAGTTAGGCTCAACAATCGAATTTTGGACCTTCTTTCTGATTTTGCACTTTACTTTGCTCTACCTTAATTCGCTTCACAAAAATCCTTAATGCACAAGTGAAACTATGCATAATCACTCTATTGACCTTCTAGCATTTGCTACATCAACTCACATTGAACACACACCAAAATAATATAATTTATCACTTATATATATCTGCCACCAAGAATTCAAATGCTACATGTTGGCTTCAACAAAATAAGAAAATATTCACAAAAAGGCAGCTCAAATCATCCATAATATTCAATGTGTATCCACAAGAGTCGGCCACGACATAGTGGGGACCCAAAAAAAAAATTCAAACACAAAAATACTTAAACAATAGCTCCTTAAATATCCGTGACACATTATATTGACCAAGCCGGCTTCCAAATACTGATGAACAAAAAATTAGTTCACCGGACCTTCTAACTTCTATGAAAATTGATATGAAGCACCAAGATTTATAGATAACACATATTATCCATCAAATAATACTCCCTGAGATCCGCAACATAAAATAATAATATAAAATATGCATATGAATAGAAGAACATGAAGTTACCGAATGCTCTATTCTAACTAAATAGATAACTATTGATCTTCAATTTGTCTGTCAATATATGCAAATTGCAATGTACGGATCAACTAGCTAACAAGGGTTGCCATCAATGACAACACCAGAAAACATTTGTAGTGTCTCTTTCCAACATGATTGTTATTAACTGGTCATTTATTTAGTCATGGTAGTCATTTATTTAGTTGTATATTTAGTCATATATTTAGTCATTACTTTAGTCATATATTTAATCATTAATTTAGTCATATATTTAGTCATATATTTAATTTAGTCATGTATTTAGTCATATATTTAGTCATTACAAATCAAATCTAACTTAATTAATCCTCACAAATTTATACATATAAACTTCAAGTTTCATAGATATTCAAATGTTAAAAAACACCATGAAATGAAGACTAAAATTCTTGAACAAATATGATTGATCAAACACAAACACAAATAAATTACAAATCAAGACGAGCCACAAGACAATATTTATGAGTGGAGAAAAAACCACTCTAAAAATTTACTTCATTAAACCTCATTGGAAAATCAAAATCTCATTGGTTACATTCAATGTCTCAATGACATTGTACAACTTACAAACACTATATAAAAAAAATACTCCTATTTTCATATACTTATACTATTTTCCCCTTCCTTAACTGTAGTCCTTTTGGAAGGGAAGCGACCTCCTATAGGGGCTTGACCCTTTTAATCCCCTTGCAAATCCATAGCTTTCCCGCTGCTATTGGTTTTGGCTCCTCCAAACTCTTCCTCACTTGTATTCACCTTTCACTTCTCCAATTTGGAGTTGAAGCCTAAAAATAAGGTTTCAAAATTTGTAAATCAAAAAATTAGAAAATCCAAATACAAGAGAAAATATTTCATTATTTTTCTACATGGTGTTGTTTTATTAAGATAGCATGTTATTGAATAATTGTTCTAATAGCTGATTTTTGTATGAATGCAAGTATTCTTGTATATTCCACACCTTGTAAATTTTCCACATGTTATAAATAAATGGAAATCTCCCCTGATGATTTTAACAAAAAGTATAGGATGTTGCACTTACATGAAGTATGTCCACTGGGAAAGCTTTTGTTACCTTACCTTATGACATGTTCATTGCCATGACACTCAACCCTCCCTGTAATGTTATCAAATTTTTGGTACAACCTCATACTAGTTAGAAGGATTTGAATCATCAATGATAAAATAATAATAGCAATAAATAGAGAGATTGCCACCAAAATGATCATTAATCAGGAAGAGAAAAAAAGCTAAGACTATAGTTTAGTACTAGAGATTGATAAGTTGTTCTCAACTGATATGCCATCTGGAAAACATAGCCAAAAAAAGTCAGTGTGAGGTCAGTCAACTGTATATTTCACAACATCAATTACAATAGCAATTACAAGTACTGAGAACAAAATCCTTGTCATAGACTCAAATCAAGAATTTCAATTTATCAGTAGCTGTCCTAAATCAATTGAAATAGAAAACCATTTATACAAAGAAAAAATGCAAAGAAAATAAGAATGTTACCTAGAATAGCATGGTGTAACTCATTAATATTTCTATAAAAAAAAGTAGTAGATACAAATTACAATGGATGGTACAACTACTACAAGTATCTGATAGAAGTTAACACCCTTCTTGAGCACTTGATCTATTTGTAACCTTAATTGATATTTCTGTACCAAAAGAAAAAACTTATATAAGACTTTGGCATGGCCATATAAGAATAGAAAATAAAAAAGTATCATAACTCTGCATCTTCTCTTTCATGCCCACCATGTTATAGTTTCTCTGATTTTTTTTAGTTTTTACCTAAACCTATAGATACTACAAAGTACAAACAACCCTTTAAAAGAAAATACAACAAACATTCAATTGGCCTGAGAATTGAAAAAAAAGATCAGCGGATGACTTCTTCCTATATTTTAGATTCTTTTTGCTTCCTTAAACTGAGAATCATATACAACAACAAACAACATCAAACAATAGATTATGCACCATTAACATATAATCCTTTAATACAGTAGAAATTCAGAGGGTTTTTCAATATATTCACAAGAAAAATATTAAAATCAAATTTGTACAACACAATTTCATGTATCACAACCACTGAGCAGAGAGATAATGAAGCATTCTCCAACTCTTATTACAATGAGAGATCATAACCTACCAGATCCTCCAACAGCTATAAATGCAAGGCCACACCCAACTAACTTCTACCTCAAAATTCCCTAGCATTACAAAAGCATTATTAACATACAAAAACAACAGGTTGAAAGTTCATATCTCTAAGAAGAAATCAATATAAGAAAATCAGTCATGACATATAATGCATGAGTGTGAATAATCAACACTGAATTACCTCGCCACCAAATATCCTAGGACGAGCTCTCCTACTAACCATAGTTGTTATAGTCACATCATTAGGTGAGCAAATGAATGCATCTGGCTGCAGTGATCATTACACAAATTTAGTTTCAAAAAACAAGCATAACAACCTAAACTGAATCCACAAAACATCCAACTTAAGATCAACTTGCTGTCAAAACATAAATAAAAGTTACCTAACAAATAATTTCTCCATTGAAAGTGGCTAGGTCAATCTAAAAGATTTTCCACAAATTAGAAATTAAAGGTTATTCATTGATAATAGAATTTAACTCAAATCTAAGAAAAAATAAGCCTTCTCATGCATCTCCATGGAGCTGGTATTCATGCCATCATATTGTTTTACAACTATTACTCAAGTCCTAAAAATAGGATTTCATACATAATAAATAATAGGTTATTCTCTCGCTAACCAATAGAATTGGAACAAGCACTAAAGCAAAAACTTAAGAAATACACCCTAATAATAAAATCTTGAAAGAAATGGCATAATCAAAACAAATTGTAAGATATGGTATTAGCCTTTGCAAAAATGTAAATGTGGTAAGAATTTTTCATAGTATTAAAATACCTCATCGCGCACGTGAGTTTGGGCACGAAATGTCAATCTCTCATGCACATCTTCCAAAATAAGCTGAGAAGTTGTCAAGGTAAGCTATTAGCATCAATCAGGTATCTTCTCATACAGAAGCTACAAATACAAGATTGAAATTCATGGTAATGTTCTCTAGCCTACATGTCCTCTATTTCTCATCTCCAGATTCATTGTTTTGACTTTTTTCAATTTCACTCTACTAGATATCAATTATCTTCTAATTTGAGATGTTTCTAATTTATCATTGCTTCTTAATGATTTCAATGCACAAATCTCACAATTTACCAAATCATTTAGTATTGATTTTTAGCATAAGACAAATATAGGGTCATCAAGTAGATGGTGTTTTTCAGTGTGTTAAATTACGTGATGTTTTATCAAGATTCAACCATATTGTTTTTGAGTCATCTCATAAGACACATATATGGTCAATTAATCAATCTTATTGCTAGCAACTATTTGTGATTTCAGTTTACATTTTCTCTTGAAGATCTATACAAAAGGCATCATGGTATGATAAGATATAAGGCACCAAAGGGTGGTTCTTAGCATACCATGCACCCCTCAACAACAAACTAATTGAGAGGAGAGAGATCCTACTTCATTCCATTGGAGAGGATGACACAAGAGTGAAATCAATGGGGTGAGTCCAAGACAATAAGGTTTTAGGGTGAAGGAAGTGAGAAAGTGACTTTTTTGGTTACATGACAAATAAATAACCTTTGTCACAACTATAATCGTCATGGCAATTAGATATGTAGACTTGGACATTCCTAGCCTTGTGGAAATATATTTGCTCATTGATAGCATTCTTAGCCAAAAGAAGGTTGTTCAACAAAAAGAACCCACACCTTATAATTCTACAATGAGCACATTTATTTTAATAATACAATGGTGGTGAGAGGCGTTGAACACTCATTTGCACATGGTTTCCCATGCACTGAACCCAAACTACTACATGGAGAGTTTTGGTAGATTTCTCCCCATAGATGACAAGAAGATGATGATGGGTTTCATGAGACCATTTGGAAGATGTACAAAACAGAGGATTCCAATTAATTTGATACAAATAGACAAGATTTTCCAAACAAAGAGGTTTCATGAAGTCCATTTGGAAGATGTAGAATAAATAGGATGCCATAGTAAGTTGACACAACTAGACAAAGTTTTCCAAACTAAGAGGTTACATAAGTTTAACATCGATCGATAAAGAAACTTTAGCATGGGAGAATGAAACGAGTTGGTGGTGGTTGTATGGCCCTCCATGATTTATGTGCACACTTTCCATTCAACTCTTATAATGGGTTTTTAGTTCCTTTGATACCGAGAGGAATTAATCTAAATAAAACTTATCCTATGATGCTACTGTACAAGTATGATCAAAAACTTCTTGTATATTTTTTACAGTGTAATTCCACAGTAGAATAACTTCTACGGAAGTTTAGTAAAGAGATTGATGAAAGATAGAGGAATTAAAAAGATACCTAGATGTAGTTGTATTGAAGGTCGTAAAATTGTACATGTTTTTTGTGTAGGAGATAGATCACATCCACAAACATGGCAAAGCTATGCAAAGTAGGAGAAATTGGCTTGGAAAATGAAGGCAACAAGGTATAAAGAATCATTTATCTGCCACCATAATGAAAAGTTAGTAATTGCATTTGGTTTGTTAAACATGGCCCATGGTACAACTATTAGATTTTTCAAGAACCTTCAAGCATGAGCATGCGGCTAAAGACAAAATGGATTGCAAGAAACATAAATAATACTAAAATTAGAAAATAGATGACTTGTATGATTTTCTTAGTTCTAATTTTTTCTATCAAAAGTTGGTGCCCAAGGTCAATAGAAAGATCCTCAAACTTGAGCACACCAAAGAAAAATAAAACCATTTTAAATTAGGAGACAAATCATGTTTTTCTATCACATTGAATTCTTCCAAAATTTTGACAAAACACAACTCCACTGCTGCCCAAACAAAAACACTAAAAAACCAGAAATAAAGCACTAAAAGACAACACTAACTATCACTAAATATATGTGCCAAGTTTCAGGAAACAACACAGTAAATAGATATGCATGTCCTATCAACTTTAATTATACTAAATAAAGGGTTGAAATCAGTGCCATCTAAATGAGATTCAACCCCAAAAATAAGTCTAAGTTTTTCTAATTTTCTCATGCAATTGTAGGAGAATAACAACTAATTGACAAATAAAAAACTGACTCCCTCTTTTCCAAGAAGGCATTTTTTGTTTTCCATCTAACCTCACTTATCTATTCTAAGAGCATTATCATTTCAAACTTCACTTTTGATAAAGATTTTGTCAAACTGTTTGCATCTTTTTCATATGAAGGAACATACTGAAGAATTACCATTTCCCTCTGAACTTTGTCTTTAAGAATATTTTAGAGATCTTGATGCAACTTTGATTATCACACTATACTATTGTTGTATTGAATATATGATTAGTAAGTTCTACTATCAACCTGTGAAGCCAAATGGCCTCGCAACATAATCCTACTAGTGCATTCTTGCTGAATTAGGATGTAATATCTAACATGAAGTGCTCTTCTTGGCACTAGCATCACGTGACCAATCTGAATCAACAGAGCCATGGAACATTAACTCTTTGTCTCCAACATAGTGCAACCCATAATGAAGTGTGCTCTTCAAATATCATAGCACATATTTTGTAGTAGTTGAGTGAATGTTCCTTGGCTCAAACCATAAATTTACTAAATATTAGGTCTTATATTTACCTATGTTCCACTATTTTTGGGATAGGGATAGGAGGGCACAACAACTAAAAAATAGGGAACATTTAAAAAGTTATTAAATTTAGGAACATTTAAAAAATTTATTGTATTTACTATAAAACAAATATTAGGTCTTATATTTACCTATGTTCCATAGAGTTTCTGGGACAAGGATAGGAGGGCACAACAACTAAGAAAAGGGAACATTTAAAAAAGTTAACATAGGAATTTTAAAGCTACAAACTCAAACTCTTCATCCTCCTCTTTTATGCCAATTGTAGGAGTTGATCATGAAGTTTAGTGTTTTTCTTTAAGTAGATGGTTACTATGTCTATGCCACTCATATATGTGGCACTGAGCTTGTTCATCAACAACATTTATGGGAGATGTTCACACATTGATATAGAGTTGTCAAGGCATCACCAATCTCCTTTGCTATCTTCTTATTTGCAATATGAGGGGTCAGATAATCTAAGATGATTCACTATGATTTGGCTATCTTCTTGTTATATTCAAGCAACTGGAGAATATTTGTAGAATGTGCAACCTTGGTGTTAACATAGACCCAAAAATCAACTTCTAATACCATCTACAATCTGCACTTTCAAGGTGTAAAATTGGAAGCACCTTCAAGTTGATCACTCTCTTTGAGACTAATACTAGTCATTTTTATAGTTGTTGGAACACATCAAAATTAAATAAATCAACTGAAAAAAGAATAGACCAACAACCTAACACATGTGTGGATCAACACCCTAATAACTAGTGTAATTAGGGTACCTACAACCATTGATAGGTCCAAGATACTTAAAATCATTGATGTAAGTGTACTAAAATATTTTGGTAACTCACTCACAGGTAATGGTACATTCCAATCATTGATGTGGAAGATATCAATTATTGTGTTTTTATATCATGTTAAACTATGGTCTATGGATTGCAATATTGCAAGATATGCACAAAATGGATTTGTTGAAAGGGATTTAGAAACTTTCAAGCAAATGCAATTGGTAGGTGTAAAGCCAGATTCCACAACCTTTGCTAGCATACTCCCTGCCTGTAATAAAACTCATCAAATGGTTTATTCTTAGCATCATAAAATTGAAAATAGATGATTGACCTGAAGCAAAGAAAACAATTAAATAGCACAAAGTGAATGAGACGTGAAGAATTGTTATGATTAACATTTCACTTAGAAATTGGAATTGTTGTGCCACTTTCACAATAGAGAAACATTTTATCAATAATGAAATATTTTTTGAGCAACAAAAAAAAAAGCAAATGAGTGGGGAAAAATGTAATGAAACATGCTTGTCAGGATATTAAATAATAAGAATATTTTCCAAGTTCAAATAGTCACCCACTGCCAAGATGAGTTTGAGAGGCCAAAAAAAAAGGGAAAGAAGGCTTGCAGAGTTAAGGGAAGTTCAAAAACTTGAGAGGAAGAAAGCTTTTACTCCAAAGGCATGGGTTTAAATCCAACTTTGGAGCTTTAATCACTATGTAGGCATGAATTGCAAAGGGTGCATTTGGAATGTGAAGAAGACACAGAAATATAGGGTGATTGATGGAATGAAGAATTTTTTCTTTCACAAATGAAGCCATAGAAGATTAGGGTAAAATTCTTTTGGTGAAGCATCAATCATTGAGGCATTATGAAACATTTGAATAGATTAAGAGATGCACTATTTCCTTGCACACTAATGATGAATACATTAAAGCCCTAAAGCTAGTAGAAGTGGGAAAATCACAAATGAAAGTTATATCAAAGAGACCCTTCCTTATCAAAGAGAACATTAAATGTCTCTTTGACACCCCAATGAGTCAATGAGAGAAGAACAAGAGATCATTGAAGAGAATGATAAAACATGGGCAGGACTTAATGCATTGCTCCCCCAATGCTCCTATAGTACTTAGGTACAAAATTCATTGAGAAGAGAATTTAATATCAGTGGGAGTTTTCTCAATGTATCCCCGATACAATAATATGCATCAATCTCCATTGGGGACACTATGATTTTTCAATGGGAGTCATTGGTAAGTTCCTCTGATGGGGCTAAAGGATAAGTCACAATGGAAAGGTAAAAATCCATCGGCTAAAGAAACACCTATCGATGGAACAGAGGAGCCAGTCCCACTGATAGCCCAAAAAAGAATGAGAAGAGTAAAGTAGTGGCAAGAGAAGCATTATAGCGACTCTCCAATATCGGTGGGAGTAATACTGAAGTCTCATCGATAGCCCAACAACACTTGAATTAGAGAAAACTTCACATTTTCCTACTCCAGCACAAATTGTTCAATCTAAATCCAAAAGACTGGACAACTCACCAACTGCGTACATATTAGAATTAAATAACATATCACTAAATTAAGAGGCTTACCTATTCTTGAACTGTCCCATTTCAATGTTTCACATGTAAATGGAACCTCCCTCTTTTCAAGTTTTCTTCTAATGCAGCTAGATTGTGAGGATGGCTTTTCAATTCAGATGAATCTCTAGATAGTGGGGCAATTGGCTCTATAAAATCTACCATAGTGGACATGTATTCAAGAGCCATTGAGGTTCTGACATTGTGTACATCGGAGTGAATCAACAAAAAGACACATGAGATTTGATCTACATGCCAAGCCAAAATTGACATAAGAGACCCATGTACCAAATTGCCAATTCACTTAAATTAAAATACTGTTTTGATCTGCAAATGATCACAATCAACTAAAACCACATGAATTCAATAAAAAACTCATTATTATCCAAAACCACAACTTTAGGATGGGTTTGTTACTTTAAATTCTTTCATAACATCATTAGATTATGTTATTAATGTTAGCCAGTAAGGTGACTTGGAAATTATCGATGAATCAAAACAATACAAAAATCAATATTATCCATATTTTGAACCCATTTTTCTAGGATAGGTTTACTCAAAATATAGATTAGATGCTATTGTTATCATTAGCCAGTAAGTTTAAATGGAAATCATTGATGACTCTCAATTCAATATTAATAATCGATAAAGTGCCCTTTTGTCACATATACAAGGAAAACATGCCATTATGATTTTGAAACAACCATTTTACATTTTGTGAGTGCATAAGGCTATAAATTGAGCACTTGGTCCTTAATTTTAATCAGCTTGACTTTGGACTTCGAGAGTTGATTATAGGAGATGCCCTATGGGAAAGCTTGGCATCATATTTTATTGGACTTGGGAGAGTTGATTGCATGAGACACGTAAAGGGAAAGACTTGACATAATTTCACATTTGCTTATCTCAGCAACAATTATCTACTTATCCATATGTCTTATTTCTATTTTCTACATTTTTCATTATATGTACTTATTGCAATATAGAATAACAATTCTAATTATAGTAAACATAAAAATGAAAAAATACATAGGAAAATAATGGTGCAAAGTTGTTTCTCCTACTACAAGGAAAGATTTGTGTGTTCATCTTGTGAAAGATTAGTTTATGCACATAGAATTGAAATCCTAGAAAGCTCCATACATATCAAAGCTAGACACAAGAAAAATTCATGCTTCTCATCTTATATTGGTTTCATATAACTGTATCATTTATAAAAAAAAATAACTTAATACTTATAGTAATCTATCATGTACATAAATACTTATTCCAATGAAGAAATAAGGAAAGAAAAAACAAACCATGGCAGCAAAGGTTATTTATGAGGCTTGCTACCAAGGGCAATGATATATGTCTCATAATGATGCTTACCTACATAGTATAGTAATAATTTTCAAAAGAAATAGATGGTATCCATAAAACAATCTTGATTGACTATTCTTCTCTATGAAAGAGTGTATAAATTCAAAGCATGAACATACAAACATCTCATATGAGTGGGCATACAAAATTTGGAGAAGGATTTAATGAGAATCTCTAATATCAGTGCAAGGTGGTGAGTTTTGATGCCCACCAATTCAAAACCAATGTGTGCCTTGGTGGTGAGTTTTGTTAAACATGGCCCCTAGTATAACTATTAGAGTTTTTAAGAACCTTCAAGTATGTTCTGATTGCCACACTGCATATCCATCTACATAGAAGATTTTATTTCCATCTAGCATATACATCATCTATGGATCCATATGCAATGTCTCCCTCCTACTTTAGGTATTCATCCAAAGTTGTAGTGCAACCAAGTTATCATTGTATCAAACAAATATATTTGTTGATCCTTTGAAAAAGTGAATAATGAAAAGTTAGCCAACAAATCATGCACTATCCTTAGGTTTTTCTTAATCCAAAGTCATCAAAAACATGCTTTGTGGCCATCTAGAACATCACATTGATGAAAAATTCAAACATAATCAACCAAGAGATAAAAGGATAATTCATTGCATTCTATACATTTTTTGGATTATTCAATAGAATAATATTATGATGATACCAACATCCATATCATCTGAAAAATGGAATTAATGTTATCCATTGAAGGGTGAATTTAGCATTACTTGAAAAAACAATAGGCATGGGTGAGTGAAAGGATCTATCCTAAAAAATAGTGTTGGCTTTATTTAGTATTTATGGAAACTACCAAGTGTCCTAAATGTGTATTTTTTATCTTCTTACTAAGAAAGCTGTTGTCTATCAAAAATAAAGGAATGTTGACCAAAGTAATCCAAATGCTACTATGCAAGGAGGATTTGAACATTGTAGAATTTATTGAATGAAATATGTGCTACCATCTCAATCAGTAGGAAATACTGAAAGAAGAGATAATCAAGTAACATAAATTGGCTTCTACAATCCCAAGATAAAATGAAAGAGAGAGGCCTCTAATGAATTATAGTAAAAAAACATTGATAGAATTCTCCAGGGATTCTACAAAGTTGTTATCTCACAATAAGAAGATAGTTTCAAGAATTGCTATTGACAAAAAAAATTTGTTAGCATCCCACAAAATTAGTTAATAATCCCAAAATAATTTGTCTTTTGGAATAAATAATTGCAAAAATAATTGACATCTTCATTGACAACTAGGTGTTCGACTTGGTTTCTTTACCCAATTCAATCTCTAGAAAAATGACTTGGGGACAGAGTAATGGCCAAGATGCTAGTTAAATCTATGGTACATGTGGATCATAAATGAATATAGGCAAGTATTTCTAACAACGCTGCTTTTTTAGTGGATCCTAAAAATGCTACAACTTATGTTCTTCTCTAAAACATATGTACGAGGTTCAAATAGTAAAGAGATTGATGAAAGAGGAATTAAAAATATACTTGGATGTTATAGTTGGATATGCTATGGATTAAAGGAATTGAGAGATTGAAGCCTATTTTTTGTGAAATTTGTCAAAGTGAGGTTGAATGGTGCTCATGATTGTTATCAGGCTCCATGTTGGAGATGCCCATGCTAACAATAGAGACCTTTTTGGCAAATCAATATATGGATATTGAACCCACCATATTAGTCTACCAAGATTATGGGACCATTATCCAATCATCAAACAAACAAGATCAAATCACTTAAATGAAATATAACCTCCTATAACAAGTCAATGAAAGAATATAATAGAAAGGTGAAGGAAAAGGAAAAGTTTTTGGCCTTCACATAAATTTGATGAGCCAATTTTCCATCAACGCAACTCAAGAATTCAACCAAGGTAGCAAAGAATTAAAAACCCAATGGGGGCAAGGAACCAATGCTTTGGAAAAGGATTTAGCCAACCACATAACAGGTGGGAGCACATTCTACTAGATAAAGCTTATGCAAAATTTGATTATAGTGGAAGATTATTTTTTTTCTAGAACTCCTCACAAACAAACCAAATCCTATTAAATCATTCTTGGTCGAATTATTTAGCAAGTTTAACAAGGCTACACATAGAGCCACAAAAAGATTAGTTAGATTGGTTTTCAACACTCATCTCACATCTCAGTTGGTGTGATTTGGTCCTTAATTGAGCTATGAGCATCTTCATTTTCCATTTGTTAGTGAAATAAAGCCCCACAAATTTATTTTCAAAGACTATCTCAAGTGGGTTCAACTAAATATGAAGCTTATCTACTTATCCTTTCAACACAAGAAGACCAAAACCTTGGTTTTGTTGGTGTTGACTTAGATCATGAGTGCCAACAACATCAGCCTGTTATTGGAACCACCACCCAAGTCCCAGCAATAGGCACAAACTCCACAACCAACATCCCCATCAAACCATCGTAGGACCAAGATACCTCATCCCTCTGATAGAAGATCCTCACCAATGAAAAAATAGAACCGTTGACACATCGTTGGAACTAGAAGACACGTCCAACTGATAGACTGATAAGGTAGGGGTAGTCAGTTCCATTTTTTGTAATGTGGTAAGAGTCATACATGTAACATTGTGTTAGGTTGGGGAACTCTTCTTAGAGATTTTAAAAAATTGCCTCTTTTTTATAAGATTGTGTTGGAAATGCCATCTTGATCACAGTTGTTTGGTGGGATTCCAAACCCAAACAATGAGGTGCAGTTGTGGAAATCTCATAGAGAGAAGCTACAAGCTACGATAATGATTTTTTGAGAAAATTTATATTAGAATCTTTCTGAACTTGGCTTAAGACATGTTAAGATGATATTCTCTCTGCAGATAGGCTTGGGGGAAAGTATTTGCTTGATCTTATGAATAGTGGCAAGGAACTTGCATAGAATGAGACATTGATCAGAGAAACATTGGATTGTCTGGATGCATTTGAAGGGAGCTTAGAGTGACTAAAAATGGTTTTTGGTTCAAATATCTAGTTTCCATGGCAATGTGTGTGTGAGATTGTTTTGAATCACTCAAAGAGTCTGTGAGATGAACTTTTTGAAAGCCTATTTGTTAGTAGGATGAAACAAATAATAGTTGATGGATTTGTAGATCTATGTGAGAGAGTTAAGGTTGGTAAATGCCTTGAAGCCATAGTTACATCTCTGGCAAGTTAATGAAAAACACTCCCACGATCCTTCAAAACATGTTTTACCTATAATAATAAACACTCCCACAATTAATTCCAAGCAGAAGGCTTCTTCCTTCCATGCTCCCTCAAGGCCACAACCCTCTCCACATATCATCACTGGGGATGATTTGTGTTTAAACAGTGGAAGAATCTCACCTTCTCTGCTCCCTTCACTAACTAGATTTGGTGTTAGTTCCTCATATTGGAATGTGCCCAAATAGCTCTATTTTTCCTTCCCCATCCATGGTCTTCATCCAATGTACCCTCATAATCAGATATTGTCTTGCTATCCTTCACCCTCCCCCATTGCCTAGAAGATAAGCCAAATGCTTATACTCCACAATATGTTACTGATCCTCCACCTCCAAACTCTACCAATAACTCACTCTTAACTCCATTGGGTGTATCTCCAAATAACCAAAGGTGTTGTATAAATGGTGGAGGAGAAGAGGAAGTATAATCATTCTTTTGAGAGTTTTTTGTTAAGAATCTTTCATTGTGCTCTCAAATAGTCTAAAAACTTTAACCAATGAACACTTTGATGGTAAAAATAAGCAAAGGTTATGAAACAACATTAGAAATCCCTTGAGACCATCAATGGTACACCTCCTTCCAAGTCTGCAAAAAGGAAGATTTCTAAAATTATTTAGGATGATGCTGACATTTCCCCTTGCTAGAAAAAGGATATCCACATAGACAGGGACCTCAAAGAAGTTGAATGCTCATGGAACAATGAAAAAAAATTGATGTAAACCTCAGGCCTCTTCTTCCACTGTATGTCACATCAACAATCTAGAAGAGGGAAGTGGGCCTTTCTCACCTTGCTAGTTCCATTACAAGCTATGATATATGCTTATTTATATATTCATCAATGATCCTTCACTTATCTAAGTTCATAGTAGAGACAGTCAATCTCTGGTTGTTGTATGTTGTGCAAAATAGCTCATATCTTTGTGTTTTGTTCTTTTGTATTTGGTGAAATAAGAAGTTGAATACTCATATGATTAACCATACACTATCTAATTTTCCTCTTTTTCAACTTTCTCATTCCTTAGTAAATTTTGTGGTCCATTTGTAACCATCAATTGTTTTATATAACATAAATTCACCCTTTTCAAAAAATTAAAATGGCTAGACTCCCATATGAATACAAATAATATATCATATGTCCATTCTTCATATACTTATTGGAACTTTGTGTCTTCTTAGATGAACCAAAAGCTATTTCCCAACTACCTCTGCCTTCATCAATGTTTCATATTTTAATCGTTGCGTCCCAAGATGTTGTGACCATTTGCTAACTAGAAGATTCAATTATTTGTAGGAATGAAACAACATCATCATGCACTCTGACCTGGAAATTTAGGCAAATAATACTATTAAAAGTTGTGAGCTCTATAAAAAAAAGAGGTTTATCTAACTGCAACACCATCTAAATATAGATTCTTTTAGAAAATAAAAAGTAAGAAAAATTGGCATAACTTTTAAACAAATAATAATCACAATGTATGTTGCACAAAGAAAATTTGTATAACCTGCTTCTCCACAATGGCTAGTATAGAAAAAAAATTGCATTGGTAGAACAAAACTCCAAAACATTTATGATTTCCTTGATTAATTGAATCTTAAGTAGAATCCCCACAATAATTATGTTTTACATAAACCAATAGGAAAACAACATTGCTTGGAAAGTGCATCTCTAATATTGTATGTTCCTTGTATAGTAATTTAAATACATTTGAAGAAGTTATATGAAAATATCACTTCTTAAATTCTTCTTTAATCTGAAGGTCAGTTTTGATAGTAAGTAATTTATTTCATAGATGGATTTTAGCTTTTTCTTGATTTTTGTGCACTCTAATTTCTTCTATAAATAAAATGATACATCCTAATGCACATTTTCACTATAATTTCTCTATTTTCTTCCTCCACATATCTCTTTCTTGGGCTCTGATACAACCCTGTTAGGGCCTCTCTTAATCACATTGAGTCCAAATCAAAAATAAAAGTTCATGCATTGCTTCTCCCTACACGAGTAGGCCCTAGGTGCAAGTTTTATTTGATATTGGCAAAAAACATACATCTGGTTGTTTAAATGAATGGGGGAGTTGCAGCCTTCCCAAGCAAGAGGCCATGGAAACCATCAAAATTCTACACCACAAACATTATTTATTTCTCTGTGAGTAAGAGATAAGTGAACTTAAATAAGGTGTAACAGTAGAGAGATTAAATATTGTTTAGGTAAAATTCGTTCTCAATCTCTAACTCAGGAAGGGATATGCCCATAGAATTTTTTTCTCAATGAAAGCTGATCAATTTTTATATCCAAAGGAGTAAATTATTTAAACACAATTGACCTTTTCAAGCCTTTTATTTTCTACTACCTTAGTCCATATCAACTTTGGAACATTTTATGTATGGGTCTAAGAAAGCTTTTAATAGACTTGAGGATTTGCTACATCTCTCAACAACTTATGTTCTCAGTGCATGAAAAAGTGAGGATTTATCAAGTACTTCAACATTTGGTTTGGTTATCTTTGTGAAGAGAGTCTGGAAGGAATTGGTTAAACAAAATAATTCATTCTTATTTGTTAATATAATTCCATCCCATTAATTTTTTATGTTATATAGAACACAAAAAGTTCATAAACTAGGAAACACTTTACAAGTATCTACAAAATGTGAAGATAAAGTTTATCAAGCTATCATTGGTCACTAATTTTAAGTTTGACTTGTCAGAACTGATTAAAGAAATTCAAGACTTATGTCATAGGATGAGAACATTTGATCATAGGCTCAATGATAAATGTAATGATCCTTAACTAAATTATTTATAAAAATTGCTTAGATCTAGAATAATTCAATGAAAATCAACCAAAACATTCATACAAGATATTTAGATCTAAAACATTCACATATGATAAATAGATCTACACATATAAACTAGTTGGAATAGAGTATTTAATTCAAATAACTCACTTCATGATTACAAGTTTTTTTGCTTCAATTGATAGCTCATAACCAATATTACAATGATCAGAAAAAAAAATTTAGAAAAATATTGGAATGTTGAAATTCCTAAATGCTGAAATCCACTATGCTTGGCATACAGATGCAACCTTTGTGTGAAATTTCCCTCACAAATCCAAACAAGTTTCATCCTCCAAACTCTAGGAAACCAATGGGGTTTTGTCCACAAATCCCCATAACCTAAGGGTTTTTGTCCTCAGATTCAGCAAGTGAACACAAGTGTCTGACCTTGCAATTTTGGATTTGTTGAGATGATGTCAAAAGATGATCCAAACTAATGAATTTGTATGCCTTATATAGAGGTTGAAGGCCTAGCATGGGTCCAAAGTTTCTTGTCATTTTATCACATTCAAATTTGGGCTCATTAATGGCATTCTTGGTTAGTCATGGTCATGGGTGGATTCCATTCAAATGGTGAGGTTTTGTTAAAGTGCATGCTTAAGTGTGGAGATCCAGTGAAATGTATGCTTTAAGGACAAGAAAATAATTCTCCCAAGGTCCAACATCAAGGGTTCATGGGATGGGATTTTTAGTTGTTAGGATGCAAGACAATGGGGATCTAGGGGTTTGAGGATTAGGATACCCCATTGGCTCTTTTAAAAAGGTAATTCATCTTCAAAAGGCCCAAAGATCCGAAGAGGAATGTATGGTTTGAGAAGTGGTGATCAAGGAATTGGGGTGCTATGCAAATGGAAAGAAAAAATTTCAAAGGCCACAAGAGAAGGAAGTGGGAGGTGGAGGCACAAGGAATGAAAGCAATGCATGATACTATTAGAGAGTCTAAAATCCTACCCAAAGTAGAAAAGTGACCCACATACTCTCAAACTTCAATAATTCAAAAAGGGAACATTACGAGTCTACCTTTCCCAAAAGTGCTTGTCTGCGTGCAATTGCAAAGTCAGCTACTCCAAGTTTTATAATTCTTCCTAAGTGATATCCTTTATAGGAAAGTTCTTCTAATGGACTAAATACTTTGTGATGGCCCTATCTCTTGACTTCACCCTTGTAACATCTATGGTATTTGATACTCTTGTGACTAGCACTCTACTAACCATGAACACTAAATCAATAAAGGTCGGTGCATCATAAATATACAATGCCATAAGTGGAAACACACCAATGAACACATGACAAGTTCCAATGTACTCGCAATATCCAATGTACATAAATTTTTCCAATGCTACTTGCTATAATTTGGCATAGTTTCTCAAGCCTCTTTCCATCCACAAATTCATAGACAATACCTATCCACTTGTTGGTGTACAACAACTAGAGCTGGAAGTGAGCTTGTTAGTAGTCAAGCAAAACAATTTCTACCAAAAAGAGTTGAGAGATCTACTATACTCTTTTTTCTTATCCACAACATGAATGTAAGCTTTACCATGTACCTTGGGCATTCTCATGATGAATTCCATGAACACACTATCTCAATCTTGCTTAGGGGTAAGTAATGGCTAGAACAAACTTGCAAGAAAGCCATGATCTCCTTCATTCTAGTAGTAAGTTTTGTACTCATTGTTGTGTTTGAGATCATTCTCCTTAAAATTTTCCTAGGAGAATCTCTCTATTTTCCTACAATTTTGGAAGGATCTAGGCTGCCCTAATATGACTATTATATGCAATGCTTTCAAAATCTCCTATTTCATCTTAAACTTAGACACCAATAAGATTTTCTCCTTAAATAAAATGTGACCATCTATTATCATATACTTGACATACTTCACATTTCCATCTAAAATTTTAACAACAAATGTATTCTCCACATATTTTCCATGATAGAAATCTTCCAACCACCATAAATGGAAAAAATAGATCCAAGAGTGGGTATTCTAGAAACAACATCAGCGACTACTTCAAAGGCACAAACTTGGAGATTACTCACCCATTTTTCTTGATGATCATGCAAGACATTTTTACCCAAGAAAAACTTCAAGCTATTGTAGTCTATCTCCTTCAAGAACTTAAGCATATCTCCTTTATTTTAGTTTTACATTGATGAGGCTTGATAATTAATTGTGTTCTTTTAAGACTGCATCTAGGTTTTTTATGAATTCAAAAAAATTGCATTCATTGCATAACCATTTAGGGTTTAGGAAATCAAATGTTCCATCATCTAACTCCATCTTTTTATTAGTGAAAGAATATGAAGAAAATAATTAGCTAGTTTGCATTCTAGATCAACCTAGGGTTTTGATTTTGTTGACATATGTTGCATTTATTTTCATTATTGAAAATATAATTACTGGAATGGCCTTCTTTGGTTGGAACCCTACATCTCAAACCTTAAAACCCTAATTCAAACCCTAGTTTGATTAATTTGACATTAAAGCCTATCCTTCACACATCTTACTTTATTGTGTCAATATAGATCTTGCTAGGTTTATTTGCTTTCATTTTTCCTTATCCTATTCAATATTAAATTTTTCAATATCTTTGTGATTATAGCTAAGAAAATTCAAATTTTTCTTATCTTTTGTGCTTTGATTAAATTGTTATCTTCTATATTTATATTGAAAAAGCTTTCTATATGCATCAATAAATGGCATATTTTACTAATAGAGTATTTGGGTAAATCTTGTAATTTAAAAGAAACCAAAAAATAATCATTCTAGCATTGTCACATTTAAAAATTCCATCAGTGTACCTTGTAAGCCAATAGAAACAATGTGTATAAATTATAATGAATAAAATCAAAATAATTAATAGTTGAATGAAGTAATGTGTATACTGTATACAATCCTAATGCATAGAAACAAAATAAAACATGTTGCACAAGCTTACCTTTCCAAGTGCACAACCATAGTCCACTAAGTAAGCATAAACACAATTGTCAAAAGATCCTACAAGGACAACCTATATGAAAATATAAATTACTAGATGGATATTAAACATAATTCAATATTTTGAAGATATTAAAATCATCGATAAGAATATTCTAACAAGAGTTGATAATCTAGATATACTTAGCCAAGAGGTCTACATAGAACATACAGGATATGCATCCGTGCTTTTAGCCAAAGCTAGAGAAGACAGTGGTAAACCTCTCAATTTTGTAGAGAAGAGTTGGAGCCCATCTGAAATGGATTAAACCTATTAATCATATAAGAGATTTAAATTCAGATGATTTGTTATGAAGCAATTAAATTTAATCAACTAGATAGTTTTTATGATTTTATCACATAATTTAGTTTTAAATTGATAATGTACTACTCATCACTCTCAAGACAATGTAACTATATATAATTAATTGTAATAACAAAGAAAATAGTTGTACCACACAATTAGAATGATCACAGGAAAAGTTCACATTTAGAATATCTCCAACTGGCTGACCAGAAGGAATTTCTTAGAACCCTTTTATGGCATCTTCTCCCATCATCTTTTAGACAAAGAGTTGAGGTAAGTAATGATTTCTCCATCCAAAAGCAAGGACATTATGAAGAATTCCAATGAAAGAAAATATATCATAATGATTAAGCATGAAGTGAATACATCAATGTCAATGGAAGAATAAAAGTATATGTATCTTAGAATTTCCAAAAAGAGCACTCAATGAAATCTCCAATAAGTTGTTTAAAAAGAAAAACTATAAGAAGGAATAAATGTGTTCACCCACAACATGGAATAATGTGCCAGAGTAGCTAACTAAAAGAGTGCATCCTATTATTAATGATCCTACAATAGCAGTAGAAGCATCAATTAGATTACTCAAGTTGAAGAGAGTCCACAAGGGATTCTAAGATGTCATCTAGAGAATGCCTCTAGACTGAAAATAGAAGAGAAAAAAAATCATTTATCTACCACCATAGTGAAAAGTTAGCAATTGCATTTGGTTTGTTAAACATTTCCCCTTGTATAACTATTAGATTTGTTAAGAACCTTCGAGTATGTTCTGATTTTCACACTACATCTAGATTCATCTCCAAGATTGTTGCAAGAGAAATTGTTCTAAGAGATGTGAACCATTTCCATCATTTTAAATAGGGACAATGTTCTTGTGGAGAATATTGGTGATGCTAAATGAAACAATCTGAAAATTAGGCCTGCACTATAATAATGTGCACTACATCAAATATCTAGTAATAATGAAGGGACATCCATCAAAGAATAACAACAGGGATTTCTAGAATATTTCTTAGTTCTTCTACCAACTAGATTCATCATGGACCATGATCTTCATGGTCATCATGTTGACCTCCACACGTGAAGAGTGAAAAGAGGGCTAGTGCAAATATTCTACAATCTATTTCTAGATCTATAATCTTAGCTGGATATGATTAGTTGTAGTTAATTCCTTTTAGAAGATACCGCTAATAGTTAATTTCTTTCAAAAGATACTACTAATATCATATGCTATTTCCCACTCAAGCACCCAAATTTTCCTTCAAGGATTACATTAAGAATCTTTTCAACTTCAAGGAAATAATGATGAGAGGGTTGTTTCTACAATGGAAAACTATCAAGCTTCTAATGGTCCTTTATGTGCTCAGACATTATTACATACTTCTCAGCTAGGGAAAAGTGCCAGTGGATGATATGTACTAATGTAGATAAGTTTCTATTCTCTCATCCTTGGTTAAATAAGCTAGGTGTAACTGAGGAGGACACAGTCCTAAGCAAGTGGGGACAATGCTAAAGACTTGGCAGAAATATTAACATAGATAAGAGCTAAAGAAACCTTGAATAGTGACAAAGAAATATTTTCAGTGGGTTTGAGAAGGGATAAAAGGTATTGAGAGGCCTGAGAAACCTCATAATAGGCTAACAAAGTAAAAGAGAAGAGTAAGTCTAGTGGTCTACTACAACAAAAGGGAAGTATGATGGTTGAATGGGATAACAGTTATGAAACAATCTCTTTTACATAAATCTAGGATAATTAAGTAAATGCAAACACTTGCAAGAGAAATTGTTCTAAGAGATGTGAACCATTTCCATCATTTTAAATAGGGTCAATATTCTTGTGGAGAATATTGGTAGTGCTAAATGAAACAATCTAAAAAATAGGATTGCACTATAATAATGTTCACTACATTAGATATCTAGTAATAACGAAGGGACATCCATTAAAGCATAACAGCGGGGACTTTTTGGCATATGTTGAAGTTATAAGTGCCCTGCTAGACATAGATGAAAATGTGGAAGCATAGACAAGGCAACTGAACTATTTCCAAAAATGATGTTTACGGTGAAGTCTATTCTTAAATACAACTTATTTTGATGAAACCTTTCAATGGAAGTTCCTCTTCAAAGTAGTGTTTGTGTGTCAATGAAAGAGTAACTACTTTACATGACTATTTGTCTTAACATAACATTAATGGTAAGAACTGTATTTGTACCCCTCAATTGATAAAAGCTTTTGGTTTACCAAATGTAAGAGTGAATATTAAACATTTCCAAACTACTATGCCATAGGAACACAAAACACTTAAGTATCTAAAGTTGATCTTTACAAAACATCGTGGACAAGCTTAAATGCATGGGGCAACATATCAAAATAAATTAATAAGCCAATAACACTCCTAAATAAAAATTTCTTTAGTTTTCTAAGTCCCTAATTGTGGATGCAATGGGCAGAGTGTAATGGGAAATGTATGTGTGTGTCTGTGTCTTGGGCTCCTCTAGATCGTGGCTTCTCCAATAGAAGACTCGACTTCAAGCACACCACCATTGGTGGCTTTTCTACAGCATAAAATCCCACGTAGTCTACTATTGATTGATTCCATCATGGAGAGAAAAGGAAAACTCGTGTTGAATGAGGAGGGAAAATGAATGGAGCGAAATTTTTGGTTTTTTCTTATTTTCTTTATAGTAGTCTTCCTGTCTCTATTAAATTTTATTATTATGTTATAATTTTCTTCTTTGATTCTTTCATGTATTTTTCATAATACATTTTATTTTAGGCTTGTACATTTAATACAAGTTTATTATCAAATATATATAATATTTCATATGCATTTTTTGTGTGTATTTAATTTTTTCTATTTTCTTATTTATTACTTTGAATTTTTTAGTTTCTCTTCATTAACCATTTAGTTTTTTTTTTTGGATTAATAAAATTGATATTTTTTTCAATTTTTGGTTTTTTCTTATTTTCTTTTTAGTAGTCTTCTTGATTTTTTTGCTTTGACTCTTTAATGTTTAATTTCTTTTATTCGACATTATTTGAGCAATCTTTTGTGCTTGTCCTCATTTTATTTCCTTCTTTTTCTTTTAAATTGGTTGAATTTTATCAAGTTTATTGCTTTTTGTCTCTTGTGTGCTTTTCATGAATTTCTCTCTTGTCAAGTTATTGCCCTCTTGTGCCTTGTTTTGCATGCAACTCCTTCTCACTCCTCCCCTTCTCACTCCTCCCCTTCTCATACCTTTTTATGCTTGTATTGGTTTGAATCTTTTAATTCTATCCTTGTGCTCTAAATTTCATCCTAATGATGGATCACAAAGTGTGATCTAAAACATTGATGCAAAAAATTAACACACAATCGACTCCAAAAATCTTTTACAACTATTAATAAGAAAATTATTTTAGAAAAAGTATATTTTTTATTGTCTTAATTTAAGAATATTAGAAAATTAATTTAAGACATTTGACTTTATATTTTTAATTTTAAATATATATATTATATATAAGAAATAATAAACTATCTACATATTTATATATTGTTTATTATTTCTTTGATATATATATATATAATGTTAATTATTTCTTTGATTTTTTAATTATTCTTTTGTTTTGGTTCTTTGATTACATTGTTCTCTTTTTGTTTTTCTTTATCTCCTCTCTTTAGTTTCCTCGTTCTTATTTTATTTTATTATCAAGGGGTAAGTTGCTTTAATTCATTTTATTATCTTTTTTCTTCATTGGTCAAATATTAGCCTATTGTCTTCTAGCCCTCTCTTCTCACCTATTTATCCTTCCAAGTCTACTATCTCACTCTATTTTTCTTCTCTCTTGTTGCATGCAAATCATCCTAATAATGGATCATGGAGTGTGATCTGAAATGTTGATTTAAAAAACTCGCACAGTTTAAATCCATAAACTTGAACACTTAATTATCATGGACTATGGAAACTTGATGTTGTTAATTAAAAATATAATTTAAATATAAAATATATATTTAAGACAAAACTAATATTTTGTCTTAAATTAATGTCTTAAAACCTCTTTTTATGTAGTAGTGTCTCTTGGTTGTTATGCCTCATGCCCTCATGACAGACCTTCAAATCATAGTTAAAAAACATTAATGATTCATTAGGTAGGGGTACCATGAGGGGGGCTTAAGCTCTATGGATTATGATCAAATTTGAAAGAAAAAAGAATAGAGGAGTAATGGTCATTTATTTAGTCATTTTTATTTGTCTTATATTAGTCATTTATTTAGTCATTTTTATTTGTCTGATATTAGTCATTTATTTAGTCATTTTTATTTGTCTGTTATTAGTCATTTATTTAGTCATTTAGTTGTGATTTTACTTGATGACCAAATTAGTCACTTATAAATGACCAAATTAGTCATTTATTTGCAAAATACTACTACTGTTAGTCACATGACTAAAATTTTTAGTCATGTAGTCATTTATTTTTCAAATTCTACTAGTGATTATTCTAGATTTTCTAGAAGTGTGGTGTGTGGTTTTCAATTCATCCTTGGATTTGAGGAAGCGTGTACTTCAAAGTTTAATGGTGTATACATGGGTAATGTCCTACCTGGAATTTACACTACATTTGAAGATGTTTAAGTATTGATGAAGGTGTAGTGTGGTGTGTGAGAGTTGATTGGGTCCTAATTAAGTTTTGTATTGGTCCACTTTCATTCCTATCTACCACGGGAATGCTTAGTGTCAACCTATTTTTAATTTGTAAATTCTAAGGCATATGTATCTAACTTGAATATTATTTTCAAGTTGTGGATGGTATAAATGCAAGATGAGTTAATGTGAGATGGGATGTGGAATAGAGTGGAGTGTTGTGATGCAAAATTAAGTGTAGAGTTGTGAAATGCAGTGCAAGCTATAATGTAAGATCATTGAATGCAATGAGCTGAAGGTATCTTGATATCTTGAAGGTTTTGAGTGTTGTTGGAGCTATTATGGTGGATTCTCTATTGCATTGGGATCATGTTATCTGTGTAACATTCTATATTCCTTATTCTTTCTATTATGGTAGTGAGCCCTTCGAGACAATGTGTCATATTCTGGCAATGTGCCTGTTTGTATCAATTTTGCAATTACTTATATTGTGAGCTAATTCTCACCATGGTTTTTCCCTCCTAGGGTTTTCCACATAGATTTGGTGTTCTCTTGCATATGGTGTTGTTGTTCTAGTTTTTTTTATCTGCATTTCATATTTAAACATTATAACATATTAAGGTTTTAATGAATGCATGTGGATCTTATTAATATTGAGGATTTTTATGTTTTAATTGGACACAATTGATTCACCCCCCTCTCAGTTGTCTTGTTCATTCAACAAGACTCAATTCATGTTGCAAATTTTACCACAATCCATTGAGGTTCCTAGATACCTTCTCCATATCCTCTTCACTATACCTTGATTGAATCACCAACTTGTAGAACTCCTCGGTATATTCTTTCACACTCATCTCCTTCTTCTTGACATTTTGTAATCTTTTAAATAAATTAGTTTGGTAGTCTCCCAGAAGAAACTGAGCTTTTAGCTTGGCAACCATTCTATCCCAAGAAGTTATCTTTTCTTTGTTCTTATTTCTCCTTTTCGATTGCACATAATCCCACCACATAGCAGTGTGGCCTTTGAGTCTCGTGCATGCAAACTTTTATTTATCCTCTATCACTTCATCGTATTGAAATACTTATCAAGATCATTGATCCAATTGATAATTCCTCTCCATTGAGGCTTCCTGAGTATATGGGGACCTCTATCTTGGGCTTGGCTCCAACCCCCATGACTACTCAATATTCTCACTTAAAACCCATTAGGGTCTTCTCCTTCACCATAAACCACCTCTTCTCTAGTTGGATGCTCCTCTTCCTATTGTCACTTATATCACCCACAATTAAACCTCTCCTCTAGGCCTACTCCATGGCCTCCATTCTTTCCATGAGATTCTACAACATTTCAAGAACCCCTCCATCCATGCCTCTTCTAGCACCTCCTCTAGAACATTCTTCCTTCTTGATGGTATTTTTGCTCAACTTCACCTTTCCCAATCACTTATGGCTCTGATATCAAAAATTGATAGCAAAAAAAATAAGTCTAATTCCAAAATAATGGCAATTGTTGCAAACTACTCCACAAATAACTTATTTGAGTTTCCAAAGGTCAATCCTCCAAAGAAATTAATACATAGTAAAGCTCCAAACTATATTCATGCCACTTTTCAATGACTAATCATTAATGTAAATACAACAAAAAAGCATTATAACCAGCATCACTACATTCTCCCTGGAGGTGACAAGATAAAATACAAAGTAATAACACTAAAACTATGGCAATCCAATACAAAGATGAATCGAATTATTAAATATGCCTTTCCTTCATTAGTAAACTAATAATAACTAGAAGCTCATGCAATTACAAAACCTGTTTCAATATGCAGAATTGTGTGTTCTTTACATGTTGCGATGGTTTAGCATGTTGGATGCCTCTCTTCAAACTTCACTCTTTTTTTTGTTTGCTGCCACCAAACCTTCTCTCTTTCCTCCAACCACACAAAACAACTACCTCCTTGTATTCTCTGCCAAGTCTCTCTCTCCCCATTTCATCTTCAAGTACACCAAGTATATCCTTTGGCATATGTCTTAACTATTGATAGAGTATGGAAGGATCAACATAGATCTTTCACTATTCAAGAAACTTGTCTTCAAGAGCCTACCAACTAACAATAGATTATACTGGTAGGATGAGATACTAAATATAAGAAAAATCCCCTAAGGAATAAGGGAAAATTCTAAATTCTACATCCTAATGTTCAATATTTCCTCTAATGTAAGAATATTTGAAAGCTTGTATGTGTTCTTCTATAATTTTTAATTCTCCATAGATGAATTTAGGTACATAATTTCTCATGATTCCCAAAAAGATAATGTAATGCACTAGGGATCTGACCCATAGGAGATTTGTCTAGTTAAAATAAAACTATAGTTTCTTTTTGTAACTAGTTTTTTAATTTCTTTTGCTAAAGTGAGACTAATTACAAATTTTTATATTCTATGGAGACGTCATAGAGTCATATGATATAAGCCAATTCTTTCCTTTATCACTCTATTATTTTTTATATTGAGAGAGTAATAAAATATCTATTTTTCAAGAATATATAATAATTTGTATGTATCTCTCAAGGGAAAAGAAACTATGTTTTCTAGTTTTAACTAAAGGGCCCTCATTCTAGTGTCAATCATGTTGATGGTCCAAATGACACAATATAACATATGTAAGATAAATTATCTTACCTCTCCTAAAAATACAACATATTTGGGATATGTGGTCTCTAAGGTCACTATAGTTGGGTCACAATTATGTTTAGTCTGCTTAGTGTTTGATGTGGACAATTTTTTCAAAGGGCCTTTATTGTTTTCTAAATCTGATAAATAATATTTTTTCATTTGATTTTTTTTGTTATATATATATATAGATAGATAGATAGATAGATAGGTTTTGATCTGATCTATTCTACCAATTTATATCAACAAAAATTAGAAAGGAATAGTGTTCAAAAGAAATAGATTAAAAGGGGGAATGAATTTACATTAGATGATTTTCAATCTTTACATAACAAAACCTAAGAGAATTTTTTAATCTACTTAATAAATATCAACAAATGTTCAATCCTAGTAAAATGGATGTAATCTTCTTATAATATTAGAATTAATCAAAATAAATAATCAATAAACTACCATATGTGTAGATTTAATGACTATTCGAATAATTCATCAAAATATTAAATTTTCAACATAATTTATCTTGATTTCTCACAAATTTCAAAACATAAAGATTTAAGTAAGGCACTCTACCATTCTAGAAAATTGAAGTAGTTGAATAAAATTTAATATTTATTTCAGTAAGATTTTACTACACTAAAATCTTGATCGTCTACTTCTAGAGTTCTATCTCTACTATTGAAAATTAAATAATTTATATTGTATCACTATACAATATCAAAAGATGCAAGACATTTTACAATCTTCAAAATTATTTTTATAGATAAAATGAATAGATTTTTACCAATAGTTAACTTTAACTAGCAACTAGGTGATCCCACAAAGTTGGTTTACAATTTCTAAGAGATTCCGATTTTTGCTAAATCACATATTTTTAGAAAATATGATAATTTAAGCCATAAAAAGTTCCATTTAAAGCATTCCAATTGAAGAGGGTTTGATCAAACTACCTTAGATCAAACCCCCTTGGATAGAACCCCTCTAGTTTTAAACCATACCTATAACAGAGTCTCCTTTACACCTATCAAAATGTCAATAAAACCACTTTTGATTTACCTTTTGAGATCAAATTAATTCATTTAAAATTTATTTTTTGTAAGTATGTAATCCTTATTATAAGCTTCCTAAAAGTATAATTTTAAATAAATTTGATTTTATTATTATATTTATTTTTTATTTCTTGTGAATAAGCTTTTCACCCAAAATCAAGTTATTTGCCTCACGTGGAAAATAGAAGATTATCAAAAAAATTGAAAAAATATGACTGCAAAAGATATTAAAGTCCTTGATCCAACAAAAAAAAAATGAATTTTGATATATAAAAAAAATTGTGTTATGCAGTATACCTATGTCTCAATTGTAATTGATTCTTGAAACTTGATTAAGGAAAAAATATTTAATAAAACACTATGAAACCAATTGGAAGCACTAGATATCATAGTTACAAATTTAAATTAAAAAAAAAAATGAATTATATCCTTCATGAAAAAAAAATTGTGTTATACGATGAGTGTCACTCCTTAAAAATGGTGTTTGCTGAAAAAAAACTAGTTTTCGAAGGAGATGGAAAAAGAAGAGCAATATAATTCCAAAAATTTTGAAAAAAATATATTTAGAATCTATAGACAAAATGACACAAATCACTACTTTGCATCATCTTCAAATTCCTCATGGTTTAGCTTCTCTAGGTGCCCGAAAGTGAATATTTAGTTAGAAAAAATTAGTTTAGTGTCCAGTTTGGCCAAAAATTGTAACCTAGTATTGTGGGATCACTCAACAACTCATTCATGTAAATACATTAAACTATAATATAATAGCATCTAAACTAAAGCTTTTAGTCACAAACACATGTATGAGTTTACACATGCTTTGCATGTCATTTGAAATTGAAATTATGTATCAACTAACTATCTAAATGTCAGGACCACGTTTATTGACAAAATTGGGGCCCATTATTTTGCAATTGTTTATTATATTACAAAAGAATAATCGTCTTAAAAACAACTACTAATTTGACTTACTACAAAAATTAATTTGAAAGTAAAATTTTTAAAATAATTGTTGTTGAGATGTATTTGTATATTCCAAGTAGTTTCTTAGACACTTGGACAACTTCTTATTGTCTGGCCCTTTGAGAAACTCTAGTTTAAACTTGGAGGCTTCACAAATCTTTGTGGAAAGTCAATACAATTATTCATCTCATGCAAACCATTATCCATATTTTAAAACTATGCTATAAGTTGCATTACTTGATCCATTGCATCTTTATCAATCTTATTATGTGGCTCTTCCACTGTATTCTTAAATACTTTTTGTATTTATACTTTTGTTCTCATAGTATTGTTTTCTATATTTACCATGTCTAAGTTGACAATTCATCCTACAAAATCTTCAAAACTATCTCTAACCCTATGAATATTTTCCCTTTCTTCCAAAACTTTTTAAATGAACCATATTAGTAAATCCACTTAATTTATAGCCTTGATAGTTTTTCCAACAAAATATTCATCACCTTGATAGAAAATTTTATTTTCAAGTAATACATTAAAGGTTAATTTATTTATTTCTCTAAGAAGAGGAAATTCATTCCCATACTTATCATCTTCCTATCGTACCAATTTCATATATTATTCCATTATCTAATCCAAGTGAGAGATCTATTTATAAAAATTACACCCAAATCAACATTATCTATTTGCAAGACTTATAATAGTGTATCTATCCAACTATCCAAAGCATGTGATTTATGTTTCATTTCCTATAAGTTGTATACTTCACTCTTCTTCATTAAAATATTCACATAAAAAGAAGTTACTCATAATCAAATCCATCAGATTTATCAAACTTTTAATAAAATATTAAAGTTTTTTAGTTTTTCTCTTAGTTTCCTTTTAGTTTCTTGGTCTTTTACTATCCTCAATTTTAATGATTCCATAGCTTGGTCTAGAGAATCTACCTCTTCTTCTCTTGTCTATTTACCAAGATTAACTCGAGTGACTTGATAGTCCTTAGGGTTCATATCTCTAGCATCTTTATCGACTATAGGAGTTTCTATTTCAGCAATCCTTTCTCTATTTTTAGTAATTTTTTGAGAGAACTATGTGCTTCATTTGAGATTTCTCTTTATTCTTCATATACATTACTACTAGTAAATCTAAAGGCTAAACCTATACATTACTTCCAAATCTAGGTAGAAAAGTCCACATTTAACCAATTTGGGTCAATTAAAGTACTTTGCAAAACTAAACTATATTCTTTTTGTTGTTGTGAAGTAGATGGAGGAATGTGAACTAATAATTTGGTGTAATAGAGGGATTTTAGGAGGATATTGATTCTCCTATTGATTAATTTTGTCACCATAATCCTCTATATCCCCAATTAATAAGGTATGATGTTAGGGTTGTGTCTTGTTTGGAGGAGACTGAGGAATTTGCAAATTATCTTCTCCTTTTTTCATTTTTTCTAGAGCTATCATTAAAAAATCTCCCATTGTATCCTTGGCTATCATTAGTACTTCTTATATTATATCATTTATCACATCATCCTTCTAAACCTCGAAAGCGTTTGTGTTTTAGGTGGTGACCTCATGGGAGAAGGATAAAGTTTTCTCTCTAAAGAGGGAGATAGAGAAAATTATGTATTTCCACATTATTCTCAATAAAGAGGGGTTTGGGATGAATTTAGGTTGGTCAAGATAAGATCATTTTGCAATATTTTTGGCCCAATTCTTTCCCTTACACTTGATTTTATTTTCTTATCCTCCTCAAGGGATTTTTTAATATTTTCTAATATTTTCTCTAAATTGAATCGACCTTTATCTTATAATCAGGAGGACGTTCACTAACTTTATTCATTTTATTTTATTTTCCTTTTTCCTTTTCAATCAATCCCTTCTAGAACTATAACTATACCAATAAATAGTTCTCTACCTTTTATTAATGATATTTAAACATTATCTTTGATTATTTCTAAATTTACCATCGATAAATGCATACTATCTATATTTTTCCAAGTCAAATTTCAAGATCATTAGGTTTCCATCATCATTAATTTTATTTGAGATATCATTAGAAATTTGCATTTATTTCATATTCTCAAGATTTAATCTGCAAAACCCCCTCTTTTTGACATTGAAATTATTATGACAATTAGCCCAAAAGTCCTCCATTGTTGCCTAGTGTTTATAATCAATGCCAAAAACTTTCTCATTGTATACCATCTAGGCCATATCCTATGCATTTACCATACATCTTAATATTAAGGAAAAAAAATTCCTTAGATGCTTGGCACATATTATATTTTTTCAAGTTTAGAAACCCAAAACAAATAAAAATTGGACCTCTACTTTGAGATTATCAATGAATTTTCTATGAATCTTGAGGATTTGTCTAGTGAGTTCAAGTAATATGAACTTATTGCTGCAAAATTTTGGTAACAAAAATGGTGTTTCAGAGAAACCAATTATGCTAATGTAGATGGATTTAGGGAATTCAATGAACCAATGTCCCCATATTGTCACCTATTTCTTTACCTCATCGAATATTCTTTTGGAATCATCTCCAAAAAAATGTTGATAATAGGGTAAATAAAAGCATCATTAAACCATTTGAAGTGCTTCTAGGATTCCTTGAGTTTGAACTAAATAGAGTTCCCAATCCATTTTTATCAATCTCCTTCCCCCATTGTACAATATTTTATTAATCTAAGGAAAGTGGCATGTCTTGCAAGTAAATAAACAATGTAAGAATTCATATAAAACTTCTTATTTGCATGGACATTTTTCAATTGATCATGAATATTATCATTGTAAATTTGTGCTCAATAAAAAAATTATTTATCCTTAAGAATAACATAAATGTACGCATGCATCCATAGATGATAAGATCTAGAGTTAGGCTTCCCCATAAATTTGTTCCATAATGTAATAATGTCATATATTTCTCCTTATAATTATATCCTAGTGAGGTTCTTGGGGACCTCGGTGAAATCCTTCATTTTCTTTGTTAGCCATGAATTATTGATATGTCTTACATTATGCTCATAATTCTCTTCAAATATCTTCTAAGCCTCTTCCTCTTATAGGGTCTTTAGTTCAACCTTGAAGGAAAAACCAAAGATATGCGTGATGAAGTTTGGATTGATGTCTAGTATGATGTTACCATCCTAATCCTTCGAGATCTTAGCATTAGGATCGTGTAGTGGTTTACACGTACTAAGATTAGTCATGTACATTTGAGGGAGGCTAGTAAACTAGAAATGTGTGTCAACCCAAATTTTGATATGATTTGAGATCTAGTGGTGGTCCCATCTCTAAAAGTCATATTATTGATGTTTTCAAGGTTAATATGACCTAGGTCAATTTCGGATATGTCTTGTACTATGTAAATTATTTTTGATACTCTCAATACTCCTTAAAACTCATACTTCATTGTTTCAAGTACTTTCTCTAGTTTCTTAATTATCTCATTATTTATTTTACTTATAAAGAAGATAAACTTAATGAGTTTTTATATTAAGAATGTACCATTCTATTCAATCTTCTAGGTAGAAAAGGAATTTAGAAGAGATGTTATTATTACTAGAGCAATCACTAAATTTGTATTCAAAGGTTTGGTAAGATAAATCTTTTCACCAAAAAAATATGCGAGTTTTTCTATTTAAGTTGAGTAATGGGTTGCAAACTACAATTGGAACTTGGAACCCAGTTATAGGTTTTTATCAGGTCTGATGACCCAATTGAAAATAATATGAAACTTCATTGTGGGTGTGCCATAGAAAAAAGGAAACTTACTTGATTTGGGGAATAATTAATGATAAATTAGACTTAACGAGGCCTTGATTTGGTGTTGTGGGGTGTTTTTCACATCCACACTAGGTATTGGACCCTTTCAAATGCATTTAATTGTGTCTTGTAAAGGTGTTGTAAAGTGTTGTAAATGGTTTTCACACTTTTCTAGACTTAATGAACCCATCTTACCTTAATTCAACATTATAAAATGTGTTTAATGGAATTATCACATCAATCTAGAAGGCTACAAAAATAAACTTAACTTTAACCTAGTGTTGTAATGTGTTTTATACATTCACATTGGTTCTTGTGCCTTTTTAGGCTATGTGTACCTCATTTTAGTGTTGTAAAGTGTATTTAATCACACTTTCACATTGAATTTTGTGTCCCAAGCCCTAATTGACCTTCACATCATCCTTAATAGGATCCTTTTACCCCATATTGTGCATCCCGAGGCAATATTTGATGAAATATCTGACAAAGCCATCATATAAACCTTATTTCCCTATTTCCTAGCATCCTAGCTGTCAAATGGGCTCCACTAGGACTAATTTCCACCTGTGGTGAATGAGTCCTTGCCAGGTGGGACTGATTTTCCCAAGGTGGTGAATGAGTCCCATTTGGGCCAATTTTGACCTTTGATAGGGAAAAACTAAAATTTAAGATTATTATTTTTACATGTCGGCCTTAGGGATCCAATTTATGGGTGAATAAGGTGAACTTCCTATAAAATAAACTCTCTAAACCCTAAATCATAACCATTTTCTTCATTATTCATTCATCATTCTTCCATTTCAAGTCAAGCAAGTTAGGGTTTCATCATTTCAAGTCATTAAGATAGCAAGTTTTAGACATTCAAGGGCAGATTCTTCATGTTTTGCTACATAAATTCAATATCAATATTCATGGAAAGGTAATAACTCCATTGCTTCATGCTTCATTCCATTATTTCATCATTTTGGTTTAATTACCTAAATGGGGTTTGACCAAGGAAAACCCCCGTGCCCTAACATCCAACATTCCTCTTTCCCTCCTTGTGTGTTTGTAGATTTAGGCATCTTGGAGGCTTGTAAATCATTAAGAATCAAGTTGTAAATTTTTTCAAGTCATCTCTTCATTGGAAAAGGAAAAATATCAACAAAAAGTTACTTTCAGGCCCGAATTTGACAGTTTCAGAACTAGACACCTGGAGAAGCAGAAAGTGCAAACTGAAAGATCTTGTTTCCACCTTTGAATATTCAAAAATTTAAAAGTGGACTCATTCTCCATGGGTGTAAAATGAGTCCCACTTCCAAACCCATTTTTTTTTCTACATTTTTAGATACCCTTTTGTCTGAAACGGGTTCTAGAATAGTTTTACAAATTCGGGACTAATTCACCAAAAATGGCAAATGAATCCATCCAAGCCTAAAAATTAGAATCAGTAGCATTCCAAATGTCATTTCCAGCTTCCATCAAGATCCCAGCTTCACACTTTTAGTTTCATCCATTTATGTTACAATTTGCATTCATTTTTAGGTGTTTTTTTCATATCACAATGTGTTTTCAAACAAGTGGTATTTCTTTAGTTTCCATTCAATAATCAATAGATTTTGTTAATTTTCTGCATTTAGGTATATTTCCATCATACATACATAATATTGATTGAACCACCTAGATTTTGTGGTATGGGATCTATCTCTTTCCTTTAGGTGAAAGACCCTAATTGAGCAAAAGAGACATAGCATTCCTAACCATTAAAATCTATGGTTCGGTGGGATGAGAAATGGATAGAAATTTGTAGGAAGAAATTAGTGCTTGAGACTTAGGTACTAATTCTCTATTAGGTCCCAAAATCCAATCAGAACATATGATAAAATCTCATTGAGACTGGTAGGATGGGAGGTGGGTCACGAGCCAGATCAAGAACTTGGAATGAACTTCATTCCAATTGGGACTTGAGACCCAATTGGAAATGGAGAAGAAACTAAATTCTTATTATGAACGAACAAATAAAATGGTGGACCTTGAGAGGAACTAAGAATTTGTAACATATGTTCCTAGTTCCCATCAAATCTTGACATCCAATAGGAACATATAAGAGGGGTGTTTTATTAGTTTGAAAAGGGGGATTTCATTATGATCTCAAAGCAAGAATTTGGTTCACATAAGAACTTGGAATGACGTTAAAATTTCCAATCAAGCCTTGAGACTAAATTATAAATAGAGTAGGTATGGAAAATAAGTTTAATTAGGAGCAGGCCATAGGAGGTATGTGGAAACACAAGTTTGGAATGTTGGTTCCACCCAATTTTTGAGACTTGAAATGAAGGAAAGGATAAATTTGAAGTGATTGTTAAAATTAAAATTTGGGTGTGAGAACCATATGGGAAGGACTTGGAACATTTTTCCAAGTCCTTAGTTTCACCCAATACCTAAGGCCCATATTGACCAAGGAGATGTCACACAATTAAGACTCATTAGATACCAAAGGAAAGTGTCCAAAAAGGGATTTAAGTCTAAGAAAATCATAAGATAAGGAAGTATAATCATAAACATTGGGAGCCAAACTAGATAAACTAACACCTTGTCACAAAACAAGACAAAACAAGAGTTTCAATGCCATGCCTAGGGAATGAGACAAAAAGGGGGTTTTGTAGAGGAAAGAGAAAATTAAAAAATGTGAATCTAACCATTTAGGATAATAATAAAGGGAGTGAAGGGAAGAAAAATAAAGAAAAACAAAAAACACTAGAAACCTACCTTGCATTCAAATATTTGACCAAATGGAGCAAGGCTACAATGATGAGATGGTGATATGGTATGCCATTTTTGTTAAATATCTTTCCAAGCAAAATAAATCCATGGTAGTAATAAACAAATTAAGATTTGATGAAAGAAATAAAGAAAGAAGGCTCTAAAATGCAAGGTGAGGTAAATATGAAGTAGAGGTGAGCTTAAAAACTCATTGACGAATGTGCTCATGCATGTCATAAATATGTGGTAGGTGAAGAGGTGTTAAGGTCAAGTAGCTAGAGGAACTCAAAACTTGGAACTGATCCTAAGTTTCTTTTAGGGATCGATGGCCAATTAGAAGCCAAAAGGAAGAAGTTTAAAGAAGAATTAATATTGGGTTGCAAGAAGCATCTCAAACTTAGAACCTAGGTCATATGTTCATTTTTAGGTCTACCATGTGGTCAAAGATGAAGAGGGGAAAGGTCAAAGGAAATTGGGAGTCATGTCACAAAAGGAACCTAGAACATTGGACTAAATCCTAGGTTCTAGGTTCCAAGTGGGTTTTGTGGCCCAACAGGAGCCAAAAACGGGTTCCAAGGACTCTGAGATTCTTGTAACTAAAACAAAAGACATAAATCATGAAAATAAGGATCCAAAGGGACGCATAAGCCAACCAAAAAAAACAAAGGAATGAAACACACCAAGAACATAGATAAGAAAATGGGGTCCCCAATGTTTTTAAGTAAAAATGATGGGGTGTGTATGTATGGCATAACATGTAGCATAATTTTTGAGTAAACCTGAGTATTTTGAACCCAAAAAAAAATTGTAACTCTTAAGGGAGAATATTATAAAAAAAAATTGAATCCAAAATCTTTGGTAAAAGAGAAAAGTTAAATAAGACAAAATCATAACACAAGTGGTGTTATTCTTGTTTGAATTTAATCAAAATTAGAACAAGGTTAACTATGTTATTTTAATCAAATCATGTGTGGACATGATTTAGTTACTACTTTCTTAGTTCTTAAGGATTATCATTATAGGAAGTGGAAGGTTGAAAATAGTCGTTCATAAGTTTGGGAGATAGACCAACTAATTTCCTACACTTCTCATTCAAGGAAACCCTAGAGATCTCAATCCAAGGATAGAATGAGGGAAAGAGATATGCAATAAGGTATTCCAGGGTACAATAAAATACTAAAAGGAGGTTCACCTCCAAGCTAGAGCTTGGAAATACTAGTAACATGCAAGACCTAATGATAAAGCCTAATGGTATGCAAAGATTAAATAAATGACCTAGAAATAAGTTCAAATCATAATAGTAAACTAAGAAATATAGAGATGCACTTGGAAACCTAAATGGGCTTGTAACAAGTTCTCAAATGCTAAAAATGTTGACTTTAATGCTCATTGGGACTCATACACTAGGCTAGGCAATTTAGTCCTAGATTTGGGTTTTTAGGAAAACACTAGAATCTGGCAATGAAAAGTCTAAATCCTCTAAAACCTAGAAAACCTTCTATACTTGGACTCAAATACCACAAGTGGTGTATCAGTCTCATTCTTCCTTTTTGAAAATTTAAGACTTGAATCTACTCTCTTATCTCTACTATTTCTTCCAAACCTGATTTTTGGATCTGAACCTACAAAAAGGACCCACAAAACAAAATATTGTGTCGATTTGCTTATGGGGGGTTTTCCTCGGTCAAAACCCTAGTTTGGTAATTAAACCTTGATAGAACCAATGGATCTTGAAATTAAATGTGAATACAAACCCTAATCGTAAGTGCCTCTAATATTAGGAAATCTGAAATACAATGCAACCCTATTCTAATGTGCTAGAATGAGATGGATGAATGAAGCATGAAGATGAGGACTTACTTAGGGAGATCTCTAATCACCCTAATAAGCCACAATAATGTATGTACCTTCTTTTTGGTTGAAATTAGACTGATAATGGAGGATGGAAATCACTTGGGAAACAAGTCATTAGGCTTGGTTCAATGCCTAGTTGCATCTCCCCAACCTAGAATCCATCATGATTCTCTATAGGAAACCATCATCAATCCTTGAAAATGCTAGGTCTTGAATGAAAGTGAACTTGAAGACCTGCAAAAACACTATAATGTTGCTCTGAGTCTTCAACTTTGCTTGCTACTTACTCTTGAATGCTCTTGTGAAAGAATGTGTGAATGCTTGTGATTGCTTAGATCTTGAATTGTTTCTCTAGCTGAAAATAATGATTTGAAACCTTGTTTATACAGGAACTTCATCTAATTTACTATTTATTAGATCTCAAATGCTGACATCAACCAAAATTTTGAATTGAAAACCTTAATTTCCCACTCAAACCCTAAAAGGGGGCCACACGGGACTCATACACCACTTGTCGCATATGGGTCCCACCTAGGGGGCTCATACACTCAAGGTGGTGTATGAGTCCCACCTGAACTTTTCGAGGTGAGTAAATGTTGGGTTGTTAGAAAATTGAAGGCTTTTGTTAATTTTGTACAAATTAAGTGTGAAATTGTACCATCTCCAAGAGCATACAATTTTCTACATTACAAGAAGATGAAATTAGGAAAATAAAGTAATCATCCTTGCATAGATGTGTGGATACTACTCCACTATTAGTTGAATGTTAGTGTAGGTTTTTATTTCCTAGTTGGGATATTTATTTTCCCTTTATTACTAGTTTTTTTCCTACACCTTTTATTAATCTTGCTTAGGTTAATAAAGCATGTTTAATTAGGTGAGAGGATTATGAGGTGTCACCTTCCTACATGTGAGCATCCATTATCTATCTTGAGAAGATACTTTGCTATCTTTAGTCCGATAGATGGTTGTTCCTCATTGGTTGGTGTTGCCACCTACACCCCTCCCTCTTGCCTATATAAACATGCTACCTAGCTTGTATTTTCATCAATATCGAATGTATTGTGTTGTTACTCTGTCATTCTCTTTCTTTGAGCTCTTAATTTTGTCTCTTCGACTTTTGCATGTCTCTCAGAATCACTGGTTTGCTTTTATTTGCATTTCAGTTTATGTAGCTTAGATCTCTCTTTCAGATTCTAGTTTTTAATCTTATTCAAGATTTCTAGCATGGTATTAGAGCTATAGTTTGAGAGTTTTAGGTTCATTTGATTTCTGATTGAGAGATTTAGTTATGTAAGATCTTGTCAATCCCGTATACTCTTCTCTTGTGTTTTATAACGATCTAGAGAATCAAAAAGGATATAACAAGACCCATTAACCCCTATCTTTTGCATGTAATTTTTTGTGAGATCTGGGTGATTGCAGCATTTCTAGTTGTTCCAATGTGTCCAGGAGGCTCGAGAAATTCAGAAATTTCTTTCATTTCATCTGATTTGGAGATCGTGTGAAAAAGTTGCAAATGGGGGTTTAAAGCTCATATTTTATGAAGCATCTCTCAAACGGGGTATTTTCAGGCCAGAAGAATATTTTCATTGTTTCTGGAAGGCCCAAAAACCCCCTTTTTTCATTTAAGGTTCATGCAGATCAGACATCAGAAGCTTTGCATGTCATTTTTCCCTTCTTGAAGACATTTCTTTACACTGTGGCTACATTCTGCGCAAGTGATAAATAAAAACGCCTTCTGGGTTTTGTTTGTCGTATCAAAAAACTATCTGGGTATTAGTTATTTTTTTCATGTAGTCAATAAATCATGCAGAAATCGCATCAGACACCTTCAGCTGGACCCCTCACCATTGCAGTTTTCAATTTTACCACTAATTTTCAAACGGCTCGTTCTCAGCCATACAGAGGTATTTCTCAGTGAATTTTTTTTTGAAAATGATCAGAATTTCATGCTCCTTGCAATGGTAAAATCATTTTTTATTCAAATATGCCCGTGTTTCTAAAATTTAAGTTCTCTCATCAGATCTGAAGGACAGTTCTCATTTTTTATACTTCAAACTGCTATAACTTTCTCATATGATCTTGAATTTGGGTCATTCTTTTTTTGAAAGTGGATATTTTTCCAAGTACTACACATTTGTGTAGGTTTGAAGTTTTCATACATAGATTTGTTTTACTTTAGTATTTGGGTCCATTTTTGGACATTTGTATAACTCTGGAAAATAACTCCAGCATTGTAAACGCACTGATCTATAAAGTGCCAAACAAATTTTTCTGGGGGGGGCCTTTTTTGATTCACTGAAAAAGGGGGGGTGTCTCGTGCGTGTTCTTTCTTCATTGAGCTTTCCTTCCTGCCCAACAACAATCTTTCTTTCTACATTAAAATAGATCAATTAACAGTACCTGTGCTCACACCTTACAACTACTATGAGTGGAAGTCCAAGATGACTATACAACTTAAGAAGTTAGGGTTGTTTAGAGTAACTATGGGTCTTGAAACTGAACCATCTTTAATTGTAGAAAAGCCTAAATGGTTTAACAAACTTGATGAAGCTTTTGGAACTCTATGTATGTCTGTATCTCCGGATTTACGTTTCCGTATTGAGTCTGTTACAACACCTAATGATGTATGGACTACTTTGGAAAACCTCTTTGGTGCACAAGATGAACTTAGAGGACATTTATTGGAGAATGAGTTGATAGGGTTAAATCCATGTAATTTTGATACAATTCAGGATTTCTTCACAAAACTAAAGGCTTTAAGATTGCAGTTGAAACAGTGTGGGATAGAGAAGAAAGATAGTCAGTTGATTCTTAGCATTCTTTCCAAACTTGGTCCTAACTACTCTGTGTTTGTTTCTACATTCTATGCCACAAAAAGTGCCTTGGGAACCACATATAAAATGCCTTCTTTAGATGAATTTGCTAATGAACTCACTAAAGAGCAAGATAAATTGGTTCAAATGGGCACAATTAAGCCGTCTAAATCTCATGCCTTGGCTGCAAATCAGGGCACTAATGATCAGAAAGGGCATGGTAAGAAAGATAAGAAACAAAAGAACCAAGGAGAAAAGAAGCAAGAACAAATATCAGCTGCTTCAAAAGCAGCTAATAATGCCTCTTCTTCACAAGGCGACAAGCCTAAGAAGGAGAAAATTCAGTGTTCTTATTGTAAGAAACTTGGTCATGATGAACACAAGTGTTTCAAGAAACAGATTGATCACCTTTCACATCTTCTTGAGAAGAACAATATCAAGGTACCTGATTCTGTCAAACAAGTTTCATCAGAAGGGTCTTCAAAGAACACAGAAAAGAGTAAGGGGAAAGGAAAGGGAAAGGCCCTAGTTGTTGTTGCTTCTCAACCAGATTCCTGGATCATTGACTCGGGTGCTTCACACCACATGGCTTCATCACAAGAGAGTTCTGCCTCCTTGGAGTCATGTTCTTTGCCATCTATTCTATTGGGTGATGATACTTCTGTAGAGGTGAAAGGGAGAGGGTCTGTTGATGTGGAGGATGGCACATTTCATGATGTTCTATGTGTGCCCTCATTGTCAACTAATCTCCTATCTGTCTATCAAATCACTCACACTGGCTCTGGCAAGCGGGTTGAGTTCACTCCAGACACAGTGGTTATTAGTGAGATGCACAATGGGTCTACAGTTGCTGTGGGGAAGGCTGATCATCAGTCTCGACTATATCACTTTTCTCACTTTGTTCTTGATTCTCCTTCACTTGCTTTGCTTACTCACTCAGATGAGGTGAGCAGTTTGTGGCATCAGCGGTTTGGCCACTTGAACTACCGCTACTTGCAACAACTCAGTCAACAGGACATGGTTTCAGGGTTGCCTTCTATTCAATTTTCTGATGGAGTTTGCCAGGGTTGCATTCTTGGTAAGCATCCTGAAGAAAAATTTGATAAAGGCAAAGCATGCAGGGCCACACAACTCTTGGAGTTAGTACATAGTGACCTTATGGGTCCATTGCCGCATCCTTCTTTCAGCAGGGCCAGATATGTCTTGACATTCATTGATGATCTTTCCAAATATACATGGGTCTACTTTCTCAAACACAAGTCTGAGGTCTTTGATTCTTTTCAAGACTTCAAAGCTTTTGTAGAGAAGCAGTCTGGGAAGGCCATCAAGATTCTACGTACAGACAATGGGGGGGAGTATGTCAATCAGAGGTTTGAGCAGTTTTGTGCCTCAGAGGGCATTGATCTTCAGCACACAATTCCCTATAGTCCACAACAAAATGGTGTCATAGAGTGAAAGAATCGGTCCTTGAAAGAAATGGCTACATGTATGATTCATTCCAGATCGATGGCACCTCAATATTGGGTGGATGCCATCAACTGTGCATGCTATATCCAGAATTGGGTTCCTCACCGAGCTATAAAGGGGGTCACTCCTTTCCAAGCTTGGATCGGTCGGAAGCCCATAGTGAAGCACTTTCGAGTGTTTGGATCTCCTGCATGGGCCCACATTCCAGCAGAGAAATGCAAGGCTTTGGATCTACAAAGCAAGCCTTGCATATTTTTTGGGTACCCCGATGGTGTCAAGGGCTACAAGCTTCTCCACCCTACCACACATGAGTTATTCATTGAGAGGAGTGTTTGATTTGAGGAGGATGTTTCTACACCTTCCAACACTTCTCCATCAACCATCACTTTGGATGCATTGCGACTGCATGATGATAGTTCTTCTGAGGATCTTAATCCTCTTGATCCACATGAGGAGTCTTCTTCCTCTACTTTAGATGGTGAAGATGATGTTGAGGACATTTCTTCCTCTTCGAGTCATGATTCAGAGGGTGTTGATTCTCCTCCACATTCTCCTGGTTCTCCTACTATTGGGCCTCTTTGGGCTCGTCAGACTTTGGAGTCAGCAGGTGATTGGGTTGGTGATCCTTCAAATGCGAGAAGAACAAGGTCACAGTTCAAGCATGGTCCACATCTCTTCTTTGCTTTAGCTTCCAATCCATAGTCCTTCAGGGAAGCTTCTGGTGTTCTTGAGTGGGATACTGCTATGTAGGAAGAGTTCAGTTCCTTGGAGAGGAACCACACTTGGGATTTAGTCCCTCTTCCTAAGGGAAGAAAACTTGTTCGATGCAAGTGGATCTATCGAACAAAATTTGCTGCAGATGGGTCGGTTGATAAACATAAGGCTTGCTTGGTTGCAAAAGGATTCTCCCAGGTTCCCGGGATTGACTACACTGAGACTTTTGCACCAGTTGCCCGCATGACCTCTATCCGACTTGTCCTAGCCATTGTTGTAGCCCATCGTTGGGAAGTTCATCAGATGGATGTGAAGAGTGCATTTCTTCATGGTGACCTTCAAGAGGAGATATATATGGAGCAGCCTCAGGGGTTCATCCAGGATCCCTCACTTGTTTTCCGCCTACGGAAGTCTCTCTATGGCCTCAAACAAGCCCCTCGGGCTTGGTATGCCAAGATGGACTCCTTCCTTCTGTCAGTTGGGTTCACTCGATGCCATTCTGATCTGAACGTCTACATTTTGCAGCAGAATGATACTCTCACTTTCCTTGTTCTCTACGTTGATGACTTGTTGATCACGGGGAGTCACTCATCTCACATACAAGTAGTGAAAACTACCCTTCATGACCATTTTCTGATGTCAGACTTAGGCTTACTGCACTACTTCTTAGGGATTG